>CAUYRT010098585.1:0-42426 GCA_963574885.1 Lepilemur ruficaudatus
CAAGTATGCCCTTATTCTCCACCTCAGCAGAGGGAGGTGAGGAAATGCGGCTGGGCAGAACTGGGTTGGGTGAGCCTGCCCTCAAACTCCACAAATGCTGTTAGCAGGGAGACCAAAATTTTGTTTTCTGCTTCTGGGCAAAGCTGCCAGGGAGGGGCTGAAATGGCCCCACTCAGCCAAAAAGTCTGCCTATGGAGGGGGGTGCTGTCTGAGACCTGCAGTCTGGAGTAGGCCTCTTTCCTTTCCACGCTCCCCTATTCCGTGGTTTCTCTCCAACCTCTGCCAGCAAGCAGGATCTCAAGCCAGTGGATCTCCCCTGGCTGTGATGTGGGCTAGGAGGTTCCCTGTCCAGGATCATAGCCTGAGGTGGGAGCATGGCCCTCCTGTGGGAGGTGAGTTGCCCCTCAAGCACTCTGATCTGCACTTGAAGCCACACACACCTCAGTAGACTCATTCACAAATATCCCTTCTGTGCCCCCAGGCAATGCAATGGAGACCTGGGTATATGGGATGTGGTCTACAGGCCTGTCCCCTGGGCCCCAGAGATCAATCCCTGACCCTGCCAAGGAGAGGAGTGCTGATCTCAAGTCACTCACAGGATGCCCAAGCCAGATCAATGTCTCTCCGCCTCATGATTTGCTCCACCCTACTGGAGCCAACAGGCAAACATCATTTGGGAGGTTTGGAGGGTAGGGAGCTCACAGTGTGAGTACCCCTCAGTCCACTGTAGGGCCCCAAAAGGAAAAGTCCCATTCCTTGCAGATGCTTCCTCTCTTGGCAGCCGTTGGTAGGGCAGGGGAAGGGGAGAATGAAGCAACATGGTGCCTGCCGGTAGGCTCAGGTCTGTGGGGCTGGAGGTGGGCCCAGAGGGAGCTGGGAGCCTGGTGCCCTGTCCCCAAGAGGTTCACCACTCACTGGCGGCAGCCATCTCTGGGCTGGTGTTAGCAGGTCTCTCCAACGACTCAGGAGCCCACCAGCAGTCTGAGATACAAGGGAAGGAAATTTAACTGCTCCACTCACCCTTGTGGCTAGTCTCCAAGTCTCTCAGGGGCCTTTCTCCTTCCAGTTCTCCTCTGCAACTTCTTTCCGTGGAGTCTCCTGTACTTTCAGACACCCTTCCTTCCTATCCTCATCTCATCTATGTTTGTCTGCCTTTTTTTTCCCCACTTTCTTCAGAAATCTATCTTGCAGAGACAATCTGGTTGCCAGTTTTCCTTGTCTGCCATCATAGACCAATGGCCAAGAAACATATGAAAAAATGCTCAACTTCTCTAATCATCAGGGAAATGCAAATCAAAACCACAATGAGATATCACATCTCCAGTGAGAACGGCCTTTATCAAAAAGTCCCAAAACAATAAATGTTGGCGTGGATGTGGAGAAATAGGAACATCCATACACTGTTGGTGGGACTGCAAACTTGTACAACCTCTGTGGAGAGTAATATGGAGATACCTCAAAGAACTAAAAGTTCTACTAAAAGTAGAACTACCATTTGATCTAGCAATCCCACTACTGGGCATCTACCCAAAGGAACAAAAGACATTTTATAAAAAAGACATCTGTACTTGGATGTTTATAGCAGCACAATTCATAATTGCAAAGATGTAGAAACAACCCAAGTGCCCATCAATACATGAGGGGATTAATAAAATGTGGTATATGTATACCACAGAGTTCTGCTCAGCCACAAAAAACAATTGTGATCTAGCACCTCTTGTATTATCCTGGATAGAGCTGGAGCCCATTCTACTAAGTGAAGTATCCCAAGAATGGAAAAACAAGCACCACATGGACTCACCATCAAATTGGTATTAACTGATCAATACTTAAGTGCACATACAGTAATAACATTCATCGGGTGTCGGGAAGAAGGGAGCGGGGAGCACGGATGAGTATATTCACACCTAATGGGTGCGGTGTGCACTGTCTGGGGGATGGACACGCTTGAAGCTCTGACTCGAGTAGGTCAAAGTCAATATATATAACCTAAACATTTGTACCCCCATAATATGCTGAAATAAAAACAATAAAAATAAAAAAAAGACAAAGGTCAAGTTGTGACTATGTTAAGTGGAGGAAATTCAATAGCCACACTAGCAAAAACAGAGGAGGAGAGTTGATAACATTTTATTTGTCAAAAAATATTTGTGACTTCATTTATCTTGAAATCTCCCCACCTGCAACACAGGCAGCATTAGGAAATGTTTTTTAAGGCATCTGAATGCCTGAAAAAATGTCCAACTAGCTTCATTTCTGAATTTTTCAGCATGCAGCACATTAGAAGAAACAACTTTGAAACAAGTCTAGGGTGAAGGTTGAGAATAGCTAAGGAGGACAACAGAAGGTAAATAAATTTTTGATAATAATGGAGAGGCTAAACTAAACTTTGTATAGTACCCACAAGGATTTAAAAAGATAGAGCAACTTGCAGTCATTTATTACATCTCATTTGCCTCAAGGACAGCACTTTATTACAATATAGCACACTCACTGATTATTATTATATAGGTAACTGATGCAAGTCAAACAATTTTAAAGTTTATAAAACATTTATAAACTATTTTTCACATATTATCTTGAATTGATTCTGAGATTGACAATAATTCTCTGTAGGAAAGTATCATTGTGTCTAATTTGGAGATAAGATGTGAATTATTTTATGAAGATGAATCGATTCTAGGTTCAGCTCATAATTTAAATGAATGATTCTTGATTCTAGGTTCAGCTCATAATTTAAAAAAAAAACTGAAGTCATTAAGATTTAAATCTGTGGAGAATACTCTAAGGGGATGAAAACATTTGTAATGTATTTTTAAAAGATTTTAATTAAAAATTAATAAAATGTTTAAAACATTTTGACCAAAAAAAAAAAAAAACTTAAGTGACCCTACTGACATTCCTAACCTTAACCCTAAGCCTAACCCTCACCCCAAAACCTAATCCCTAACTCCAACCTCAAACCTAACCCCACAACCCTCTCCACCCAAGCCAGGCAATGAGGTAGCCACTGGTGGCCTCACCACTTCTGAGTTTTCTGCTTTACCCTTCTGCTTAGTTTGGGTTTCTCTAAGAATTCAAGGGCAAGTCATCCCAGAAACCCAGGTAGGGGGGTGCAGAAGCCAGACAGAGAAAAGAAGGCTGCCAATAAAGGGGAATCATCAACAAAGTACAGTGTGCTAATTGAGCTTTAACCTGGTGGGGACATCTATGAGTCAGTGTAGAAATCAGGGACCCAGAGTTGTCCCATTGTGGAGTGAGGTTGCTAAGCTATTTATACACCAGTCCTCATCAGTCATTGGCTAAGGGCAGTCCCTGGGGGGGGCCTTAATTCCCCGGCACTTGCTCCTGCTCTGCTAGGGCAGACTCAGAAGCTCAGGCAAAGAGATATAGATGCTGATGATTGAAAGTCCTGCCTGGCTCTGGAAGAACAGCATAAAGTATTCTCTCAGCCTATCCCAGAACTTAGTGTTCTCCTTTCATCATTTGCAAAGCAAGGATAACACCATCTGCCTGATAACACAGCAAAGAGCCCCAACAGACCTGGTCAAGTGGGGAGCAGGAGCCTCAGAAAGCTGAAGTGGGGCTAGGTGGCTCTCAGTGCTGGCACATGTACCCTAGATACGCAGGAAGTGGAACTGGAGCTCTAAGACAGAAGGTAACTTCTCTTCACTTGTCACCCTCTCTCCTTGCCCCCAGCTGTGGTCACTGGTTCCTGCTGTTGTGATGTTCTTGTTCTAAAAACAGACGCATCACACCTCAAGCAGATTTGCAGTCCCTTGACAGCAGCCTTCTCTGGCACATAAAGGGCCTCTGCCTGTCCGCATGGCTTCCCAGGGCCCCAGAGAAGAGTGAGGAACAGTCCAAGCAGGCTGCTCCAGAGGGCAGAATGGCCAGTGACTCCACCTCCCACCCCTGTTGGAAGGAGGAGTTTCCTGGAGTGAGACCTCAGTCTGTTTCAGAATTCTGCTAACATACTATTACAGTTGCTTCATGACAAATACGTGTAGCCTCTTGATAATCTTAATTGCCATCTGTATATCTTCTTGGGTGCAGTGCCTGTTCATATCATTTTGCCTGTTCATATCTTTTGCCTATTTTTTAATAAGGTTGTTCATCTTTTTATTGTTGAGTTTTAAGAGATTTTTGTATATTCTGGATACCAGTCCTTCATCAGATATGTTGTCTGTAAATATTTTCTCCCAGTCGGTAGCTTATCTTCTCATATCTCCCTTGACAGTATCTTATGAAGAGCAGAAGTTTTTAATTTTAATGAAGCCCATCTTATCAATTTTTCTTTGTGGATTATACTTTTGTTGTATCTAAAAATCACTACCAAACTCAAGGTCTTCTAGATTTTCTCTTACATTATCTTCTAGGAGTGTTTCAGTTTTGCATTTTATGTTTCCACTTCAAGTTCATTTCTGTGAAAGGCGTATGGTCTGTTTCTGAATTCAAATTTTGCCTGTGATTTCCAGTTGTTTCAGCATCATTTGTTGCAAAGACTATCCTTTTTCCATTGAATTGTCTTTGCTCCTTTGTCAAAGATTGGTTGATCATATTTGTGTGGGTCTATTTCTGGACTCTCCATTTTGTTCCATTGTTTGGCCGGTGTTGACTGGCTGTGTCTGGCAGTGACCAGCTGTGACCCACTTTGATCAGCCTTGACTTGCCTTGACTAGGTTACTGTATGGAGTAAACTACAATAGAAATCACAATGGAAAACCCAGGGAATTTGTAACTGGACAAATATTAGGTACGATGAACCCTCCCCTCTGGGAGTTTGATTTGAGCTAAACTGGGGCCATTCCTCAGAACGCGTTTAGTTTGATCTAAGAGCAGCTACAGACCTAAAACTGAATGGATAGATGCAGCAACAATAATTACCATCCACATTAATAGATAGACATTTTTTCCTGAATTAAGGGAATCTGTTAACTATGTGGGAGCTTTCAGTTATTTTTAAATAATTATTTTTCAGTGTTAAAAGTAATGTTAACTATGCTGAAAAATTTTAGAAGAGTAGAAAAAATATAACACAGGATCCCATGACCCCTCCACACAAAATAAAGTAAATATTTTAGGTGTATACGTAGGACAATGTAAAATTTACATCAAATCAATTCGTTATATTCTATGTGAGTTTTTTAATCTTTTCATTTTAATTAACACAAATTTTATGTTTTTTCACTCTTGTTACATATTTATTTGAATGCCTTAAAATCTTTATACTAACCCCAGATCCTATAATTGGACACAAAGATAATGAATATGTTAGCTAACTGAGGAAGAGCTAAATAAAGAAAAAAAATATTCTCCTTTTCCTCCTGTTTCTCTTTATTGTTTTCTATCTGTAAGTCATCACATTATTGTAACTTAGGATTCAAGAGTGGGGTCACTCCATATCCTGTGAGTTAATGGTGGATAGTATCTAACACAATCTGTTATCCCCCATAGGGTTTAAATAAATGTGAGCAACTTTTAGGTTCCTACCTCATGCATCTCAAGTTTTCTGTTTCTACTATTGCTCTCTGAGTTAGATCTCTCACAGTTTTCCTTTTAACTTCAATAGCAATTATGCAGTTTTCTTTTCTTCTTTTATCCTCCACAACTAACCCAAATAGGTAGAAATTATAAAAGAACATCAATTTTTTCCAACTTTATTGCAGTGTAATTGGTAATTAAAAATTGTATATAGTTAAAGTGTATAAATCCACACATCTACCATCAACGGAATTTCAACCAATTCTTCAACGGAATTAAATTGGACCCTTATCTCACATTATATACAAAAATCAACTCAAAATTAATTAAAGACTTAAAATGTAAGACCTGACACAATAAAAAAAAAAAAAAAACTAGAAGAAAACAGGGGAAAAGCTTCTTAACATTAATCTGGGCAATGATATTTTTGGGGTATGACACCAAAAGCACAAGAACATAAGTTTTTGAGTCAAATGAGTTCAGCCATGACAAATTCCTAAGCCTGCTTTGTCCCAACTTTATGAAATTGAGAAGTAGCTTTTCCACTTTTACCTTCAGTTTTCTCCTCCATAAAATGGGGGACAATAATGCTAAATTAGAAAGGATTTGTCTGAATTTATGATGACATACTTGAAGTGCCTAGTACAGTCCTTCAGAAAGCAAATGTTTCTGAAAAAATAGATATTCTTACTAATAGAAAGGTGGCACCTGAAGGAGTATAAATACATTTATTATAATAATATCAATACTAATTCAAAGACCTGCCCCACTTGGGGAAAAGATGATTGCAGGCCATACTGCAGTTGCCCAAACCATCATGGGATCTGTGCTTTTGAAGATATAGAGTTGGGAAGTAGGTTTTTCAGTGTCATAATTGAAGAAAATTTTTTAAAAAGGTATGCTAGAAATGTGAGAACTATCAAAAACAATACATTTTGGAAAATTTCTATTGCAAGACAAGACAAAGTCTTTTATTTAATCTTCATTAATTATTGTGAAAATATCTGAATACAACCCATTTGATTAATACCACTGAGGCCTAAAACTCTGGAAAGTGATATTTTTCTTGTATGATTTCAACTCAGTCTTCTATAGTCTTTATCTGAAATCGGATGAATTGAAGCTGAAAAGATGAAGTGGCTGTAAGTGTCTGTAAGAAAGACTGATGATAAAAATTGGCCTGTACGAAAATACCAGTTATAATCATCAACCAACTGGTAAGGGGGAGGAAATGCTATTCATCTCTAATTCCAACTGTTAATTACCTAAAAATATACACATTTCTTACTTACATTTTTGGCATATTATGATTTAATCAAAACGTGGCCTGTCATAAGTTTAAGAAAAGCATATTTAACTCATAAAGTATTTTTAATAATGCAATATTCTCTATGGCTTAGTAGCATAAGACATATAAGAATAATCGGGAAACAGACAATATTTAGTGTTGCAAAAATATTAATATCCTAAATTATGTGCCAGATGACAGAATGCTTTACTTATTCCTAGCCTATTTTACAATTTACACAATAAAATCTGAGCAACCTCTTGGCAAGTTGGCAATAGCATTCTGTAGGTTTGGGCACAGTAATTAGAGCTGTGTGGAGGTGATATCCAGCATCCTTGGGTGGTAAATAAACTCAGTGCAGGATCTCTTATAAAGGATATAGGTAGGTAAGGAATATTTAAACATATGTAAAAACATCTATTACAGTGCCCATTTGTTTTATATATACGATGTTGCGAAAGATGGCTTTCACCCCTGATTGTTGGTTTCTTGTCCATGAAATGAAGTAATATAGAATTAATGAGAAATTTTAAATACTACCCACATTATTAGTATTTTAAATTATTACAATGATTAGCATTTATAAAGTGCTTATTATGTTCTGAGAACTTCTCAAGTAGCAACAGTTTAAAAACCTTACAGTATATCACTACATATATATAGAATACATATGAATATACTATATATACTTATTATACATAAAGCCCTAGAAGAGGATACCAAAGCACATGGAGGTAAAGGGACTTGCTCAATCTCACATAGCCCTCACAGATAAAATCTGAATATGAACCCAGGAAGTCACACAAAGAATTCTACCTTCTTAACCATTAAAATCATACGACCTCTTCTACAGTGAATGTATTCAGAAAGGTAACTGGCAACCCTAACTATAGTTATTATTACCTAGGAAAAAAATGAACATCATTATTGAAGTTGGTAACAGTCTATCACACAAATACAGATTTCTCTAAGACATATAAAACCCATATACACATTTAGGAAAGGTTTCAGTTAGAAGAGGCATTTAAGTTGCACCTTGAAAAATGTACACATTTTGTAAGTGAAGGAGGGCAAGTGTGGTTCTGGGAGGAGGAAGGGAGGTGGAAAAGGAGATTTTCAATTAGTGGAAGTAGTTGCTGTTAAGGTACAGAGTTAGGAAAAGGCTGATGAAACCAGAATGTTGAAAAACGTACTCTGGCAGATTATGTTGGGGTGTGCAGGAGAGTAGATTGTGTAAATATTTGATGCCAGACACTAAAGTACCTTTCATATCAATCAAAACCACTGGGGCTTTACCATCTTATAATGCAATAACCAACCAACCTTTTTAGTTGTAATTAAGGAGATAACGTGATCCATTTAAATGTTTTAGAATTATAGGTTTCTCGTAATGTTGAAGGTCAGACTAGAAGAAAAAGGATCAGAACAGAGAACTCAGACATAAAACATCCTCATATTGCCATCTGATCTTTGAAAAAGCAGACAGCAATATACACTGGGGAAAAGTATCCTTATTCAATAAATGGTGCTGGGAAAATTGGATAGCCACATGTAGAAAACTGAAATAAGATCTGCACTTCTCCCCACTCATAAAAATCAACTCACGATGGATAACAGACTTAAATCTAAGGCATGGAACTATAAAAATTCTAGAAGAAAATGTTAAAAAACTCTTACAGACATTAGCCTAGGCAGAGAATTTATGAAGAAGACCCCAAAAGCAATTAAAGAAAAAACAAAAATAAATGGGAGCTGATCAAATTAAAAAGTTTCTGCACAGCCAAGGAAATAATCATTAGAGCAAATAGAAAATCTACAGAATGAGAGAAAATATTTGCATGCTATATATACATCTGGTAAAGGGCTCATAACTATCATCTATAAAGAACTCAAGCAAATCAGTGAGAAAAAAAATAAAACCCCATTAAAAAGTACGCAAATGACATAAACAGAAACTTTTCAAAACAAGAAAGACTAATGGACAACAAACATATGAAAAAATACTCAACATCTCTAATCATTAGGGAAATGCAAATCAAAACCATAGTGATATATCACTTAACTCCAGTGAGAATGGCTTTTATTAAAAAATCCCAAAACAACAAATGGTGGCATGGGTGCAATTAGACAGGAACACTCATCTACTTTTGGTAGGACTGCAAACTAGTACAACCTCTAGAGAAAGTAGTATGAAGATACCTCAAAGAACTAAAAGTAGAACTACCATTTCATCCAGCAATCCCACTAATGGGTATTTACCCCAAGGAAAAAAATGACATTCTATAAAAAGGACACCTGCACTCGAATGCTTACAGCAGAACAATTCACAATTGCAAAGATGTGGAAACAACCCGAGTACCCATCAATATATAAATGGATTAATAAAATGTGGTATAGGTATATCATAGAGTCCTACTTAGCTATTTAAAAAAAAAATGGTGAACTAATGCCTGTTGTATTAACCTGGATGGAACTGGAGACCATTTTTATAAGTGAAGTATCACAAGAATGGAAAAACAAACACCACATGTACTCACCATTAAATTGGAACTAATCGATCAACACTTATGTGAACATATGGAAATACCATTCATCAGAAATCAAGCAGGTGGAGCAGGGGAGGAGTGGTGGATATGAAGTAGAATAAAGATCTCAGAAGTGAGCTGCAATTTGGGAAAGAATACTTGACACACGAAACAGCATGGGAGAAAAAATGTGTAAACCATATATCTGATGTAGGATTACTATCCACAACATATATGGGGAACTCCTAAAGCTTAAAAACCAAACAACTTTATTCAAAAATGGGCAAAATATTCGAATAGACACTTCTCCAAAGAAGGTATACCAATGGCCGATAAGCACACAAAAAGATGCTGAATATCACTAGGGAAATATGAATCAAAACTACAATGAGAAACTACCTCACACCCATTAAGATGGCTACTATATATATATATATATATACATAATATAAGTGTTGGTGAGGATGTGGAGAAATTAGAACTCTTATGAGCTGTTGGTGGAAATGTAAACTGGTACAGCTGCTGTGCAAAATGGTATGACAGTTCCTCAAAAAAATTAAAATTAAATTACTATATGATCCAGTAATTCCACTTCTAGCTATATAACCAAAAGAATTGAAAGTGGGGTATCAAAAAGATTTGTACACCTATTTCCATGGCAACATTATTCACAATAGCTAACATGTGGAAGCAAACCAAATATTCATTGACAGATTAACAGATAAGAAAATGTCGTATATAACTGCAATGCATTATTTATTCGGACTTACAAAGGATGGAAAATCTGACATATGCTATTATGGATAAACCTTGAGGACATTACACTAAGTCAAATAAGCCAGTCACAAAAATACAAACACTGTTTGATTCCACTTATATGAAGTAATTAGAACAATCAAAATCATAGAGACAGAAAGTAGAATGGTAGTTGCCAGGGGCTGATAGGAGGGAAGAATGGGGGAATTATTGTTTTAAGGGGTATAGCATTTCAGTTTTATAAGATGAAAATAGTTTTCGAGATGGATGATGGTAATGGTTGTACAACGACATGAATGTACTTAATACCACTGAACTGTACACTTAAAATGGTTAAGATGAAAAATTTTGCCTTGTGCACTTTACCACAATGCAAAAAATTGTAAGAAAAATTAGCCAAAAAATCAAATGATTGATTTTTCACAAAAGGGGATGTAGAGAGGAATATGGAAACTTGACCTTTGGTAAAAACATCTTTGGGACTGGGCTTTTGAATGTAAAGGTCCGGATGATTTCTCACAGTCAACTTCAAAAGGATGCAAAAACATGGGCAACCCGGCACAGGGCAGAGGATCACCTTCTCCTAGCTTTTCTTACCACAGAGGAAACTAGAGCCTCCAAAACACACACATGCACACGCACACACACACACACACACACACACACACACACACACGCCCTCTCAAATGGGCCCAATTAAAAACTTGAACATGAAAACTTAAAACATGAAAGCAATGACCAAAATATATGACTTTTCGGTATTGTGAAAATTTCTTACCTTTACTCCCCTTCCTTTTCTTTCCTCCCTCCCTTCCTCCTTCCCTCTTTCCCTCCCTCTCTTCTTTACTTCTTTCCTTCCTCCCTCCCTTTCTTCCTCTATTCCTTCTTCCCTCTCTCCCTGTCTTTCTTTCTTCATGAATAATGTGCTAAGCATTGTGCCAGGAACTGGAATACAGTATTAAAACGCAACACTATCGGGACTGCCTGACCTCCTTAACATTCCACTCTTATGGACAGCACATATTAAATATTACAATTTCATAGCCTCTAATGTTGTGAATCTGCATTTTAAGCACCAGCAATTCTGATATTGGCAGTAAGCAATTTACACTTTGAGAGAAGGAAACAAAAATGTCTATTTGGTTGGCAACGGGGCTAATTCTCAAGTTGCCTCAAATTGCAAAAGGAGGTATCCAGGTACTTTTCTTTGGTTTTGTTTTTACTGTTCTTTTTGGCCTATACCTACCGATTGCTATAAAATCTTGTCCTTTTACCATCTTCTTCCACCATCCCTACTCCAGGTGTGCCCAGACAGCCTCACCTAGATCAGTACTCTCCAGGCTTTCTGGAGCTTCTGCTCTGAACTAAATCTCATACCCTATTCCCCACAAGTCTAACAGCACAGCTAAAAGCCAAGGTTATCTGGGGACTAACAGAGCAATTGAAGAAGAATAGCACATTAAATCCTAAAATAAAATAATACATTATAATATATATTTTCAACATATTGAAAGAAATACAGAACTGTGTCACATAGTTTTACTCATAGAGAAATCAAACCCAGAAGAACAGTTTGTCTAGAAAGTAAAAGTAACCTAGTTGTGAAATGCAGGTCCTAACGTATTGGCATGGACCTGTGTGCTTTTTATGTCTTTTTTGGCTTTGGTGTCATTTTTTTCACCTTTCCAGATACCCTTATACAAGTAATTTGAGTGCTCTATGACTATTCCTGGGTAAGCAATTCAGAAATTCTGGTTTTACTCATCTTACTGTCCTCAGATCCTATTCAGCAAGCATTTGTTAAGGAGCTACCAAGAAAATATCGGAGGTTGAAGAACTAACTTCTTAGCGGCCAGGAATGACACACAGAATAGAATATTTAAATCCTTAATGGGATACCTATACCTAACTTGGTATCTACATGTCTATATTTATATCTAATCTCCATATACCTAAAATGGTATTATTTATGTATATAGGATTTAAAAAGAGTGAGTTAGTACATTTATCATATTCTCTGCATCTCAGTTTATTTTTCTATAAAACAGGGAAATATGAAAAACATCCCTATAGGTTATCCTATCTATTTGCGTAATAAACAGCAGCCTGTATTATTATTTTACGATCATATTTCTACATTTCCATCTCCTTTATTTTGTGTCTTTTGAATTTAGGAACACAGTTTTATTCAAGTCTTTATCCCCTATGCTTACATAACCCCAGCTGATCTTTAAATAATTTGGCAAATATAGCTTGTACTTGACGTTTCTAACAAAGGTAAGGAGAAATCCTCAAGTTATCTTTCTTACAAAGTTTCTTGTAAAAATATAATATTGATGGAAGTGGCTAGAAACATGATTGGCATTTGTCAAGTGCTCAATAAATATGATTTATAATTTTTATCCTTTCCCACCAGCATGCCAATTTTCCTGCATCATTAAAGAGTTGATAACGCATACTTCTTTGGTTGTTCACCCTCGACCCCAAAGGGACTGGAGGATAGGTCTCTTGTTAGAGTGAGGAAGATATTCCAGGAAAGCTGTCACATATTCTTAAAACACCCAGAGGAAAGGTATTTTGGAAACAGAAAGATAAAGGGTAATAGCTACGGCTGGGAGCATATATGCATTTGAAATGCAATTATCCTTGCCTTGGCTTTTAGCCAGGTAACTTGGAACTAATGATAAAGAAGAGTTTAAGTAAACCTCTCCTTCATCTCATTCCTCCTCCCTACCTCCTCTAGTTTTTTGGTTAGGGTGTCTCAGCCAATGTCTTAGACGGATCCAGTCGGGAAGGAAGTAACACTTTAATCACATCTTGACTGTGTGCAAGACACTCCACATACATGACCTCAATTAAATGTCAAGGTGCTTTACGTATTATTCACTTGATTACTGAATTTACTAGTGACAGTAGTCGAAATTCAAAGAACCTAAATAAGTGGCCCAGGCTAGAGTGACTCAGTCACGACTGGAACCTTGGTCTCTCTGTCTTCGATATCCTTACTCTCTCTAGATTACCACTCTTCCCCAGAGTTTGCCATCTGTCCCTATAACATCTTCCCAGGTATTGCTAAGTGACAATTGCCCACATGGTGCAAGGGATATAAGGGCAAGATGTCTTGGATTCCTTTACTAATAATATTTTCCGTATCTTTTAGATATCCAGGAATGGACTCTGACTGATCCAGGAGGTGACTTTAGAGAAGCAGAGTCTTTAATCCTCCAGTCCCTGAGGAATGAGGATGACTCAAGAGCAGCCAGTGGCTTCAAGGAGACTGGCATGAAGACTGCTAGAATATATCACTTAGTCTAAGGCTGCTAATAAAATGAGCTAATTGTAATGTCTTATTCAGTTTCTGTGAACAACATTCCTGCTTGTATGAGTTCACCATTAAAATAACACAGATGAAAAAGAAAATAATGTCATTTTTTGCTTGTTTCAATTACCAAGACATATTTTAACACAGATTCTGATAAAAGTAATATTAATAGGTTTATTGAGATTGTGACTATAAATTAGATAATAAAGTCAGGAGCTTACATGAAAAAGGAAAGTTCATGGAGAGGAGCTGAAATAATCTCACAAAATCACCAAGCCATGTCAGAACAAGTAGGCTTGGCCTTGAGGGCAACAGTTATGGGGACTTAAGTCTTTTTGGAGCTCTCAGTTTTGTGCCTAAGTATCTCTCTGCAGTGAAGTCTCATAAATCTTATTTCCTCTGCATGACAGTTGGTGTTTTTTTGTTTTGTTTTTATTTTTATTTATTTATTTATTTATTTATTTGGCCTTTTTGCTTTAACACGATGCAAAACACAGTCCCTGACAATTCTGAGTAGTATAACTTCAGGCTCTTTTTCCCACGTCCAATCAGCCTGAGGGGAAATTATCGGCCCAGCCCATGTTTAGTTCTCCAGCAAGGTGGCTGATAGGAGTCTGAAGATTAGGGTTGGCCCAATTTGAGTGAGGTGATCATTTGTGAATCAACTACAGAGTGGGGTCTTATAACTTCTTAGCTCATCCTGAAAATTATATAGACAAGGTAGGGTGGAGTCACTAAGGTGGTATCTGACAAGAGGAGCAAAGGAACATCGGCAGTGCAGGGGACTACTGGAATATGGACAGGATGCCCTGGACTTCAGTCATTTATCTTCTCCACAACTTGTTGTTCCCAAATGAGGGCTCTGGCTCATCCAACAATAGAGCTAACATCCAGGACTATCTACACCAGGTATGGATAGGGTCTCCTTTTCGCTACTGTTACTGAGTGACTACTGCAATGCTTGATAGATTGTAGTTGTTCAATGTTTTGATAATCAAATGAATGAAGGATAGGTCTTCAGAAGCACTATACATGACCCTCATTTATCATGGAAATGAGAAAATGTTAAATTGAAAAACACGCTAACTTTGTTGAGAACTTCCTAGTCTATGCCTACAAACTGAATTAAATTTTATAAAATACACTCTCAGTTACCCGAGAGTGCACTTTTGTATTTTTCCACCTTGAGGGAGTAGACTGAGTTGAGCTCCTGTTTCAACATTCCACAGTCTTATCTTAGACTTTATGCATAAAAAGCATGGGCATATTATGCTTCTGTCAATATTGGAATACTCAGTAAATCCCTTTCCTTCACTTACCCCTTATATACTGTCTGTTGCATTTCCATCTCAGAGCTCACTAAAATTGCTGTCTCTTCGTCCTTCTGCTGCTGATATTGAAAGTTCAGCTAAGGTGAAAATGGTTTGAACCAACTCCAATTTTGATGGTTCAACTTCATCATCTGTGGTTTTAAGAAAATAATAATATTTAAAAAAATATTTATTTTTAATTGACAAAATTTGTATATATTTACAGTGTACCACACGATGTTTTCATATATCTATACATTGTGAAATGGCTAAATCAAGCTAATTACCTGTATAGTTGTGTGTGTATGTGTGTGTGAGTAATGAGAACACTTAAAATCTCTTATCTTAGCAAAAAAAAAAAAACAAAAACAAAAACTTAAAAGAATAATTTGAGATTGTTCCATAATTTTCTCATGTTCATAATCCTTTGATGAATCCTTAATAACCAAAGACTAAAGCCTTGCCTATCATGTTAAAATTGAATTCATGATGCTTACTAAAATAATATTAATAACATATTTATCTGTGTGTTTAATTTGAATTGCCTGCCTCCTCCACTAAACAGTTTCTTATCCTCTAACATGGCAAGAACCATGTCTCTTTAAATCTCACTGTATCACCAGCAATGAGTAGAGAAGCTTTTAAAAAGTGTGTTGAACGGCCGAATGAACTAAAATTCCTAATTCATGAGCTTGTGCAAAAATGATCTTCTGTAGCCTCCTATCGAGCATGTCTCACATCTCATCTACAGAGTAGCTTTTGCCCAAGCCATTTACCTTACCCCAGGTGTTAAAAAAAACAAAACCGAAACTAAAACAAAATTAAACAACACACACAAAAAAACCCTCAAAACAACTTCCTTTGCTAGTTGATTATCTCTCTGAAAATTCCTGTTTCTATCACTAAGTGCAACTGATTCTTAAAAGTTCAGACTTTGTCCATTTGTATGAAGTTGTCCTAAAGGGCTGTGGTCTCAGTAACTGGTGATATTCCTAACATAGACCTTCACACACCTATTTATTTATTTTCCTACTCCATCTCCCAGGGTGAAAACACAGGCAGCCCTTTCTTATTCAGTATTCTAACCACTTAGCACAATGCTGAGCAGTTAAATGAATGTTAGGTGATAGAATTGCTAAGTGAATGCCTCAGAGGGTCTTTTTATCCTTTAATATCCCTGGTCTTCCAATGATGATTGGAGGAAATGATGAAATAAACTACTCTAACGGCCCTCAAGATATTTGGGATCCTTCCTTCTTTAAGTTCTAATATTATGGAGTGTAGTAGTAAATATGGTTGCTTAATTTTACAAGGACCTTTTAGTTTACAAAACATTTATATTTTCCTGTTTATTCATAAATGTTTCAGTGATTTCTTTTACTTTTTTCTATCCTTTGAAAGAAAAAAAAAAGACAACATAAATTTCTTAGTCAATATGTCCCATCTTATTTTTTTTTTCCCCTGACAAATGCACCAGAACATATGCTGTCACAGAGAGAGGATAACAGGCAGGAGGGTGCAGCTTTCGGAAGCAGCCCATCCGGTGGCATTAGCCATTTCTGGCAATGAGACTTTCTGTGCAGAAAAAACTCAAAAGGCTAAACTGACACGTTTCCATATGTAATGTCTACCCAAATACATTGTGATACACACCTCGAGATGCTGCTAGAGCACTTTCTAGCAACAGAGATTGTACTACATTTTAGTGTTCTTTACATTTGTGTGTGTGTGGGCGGGGGGGGGTCTAATTTAAATAGCAGTTTTAACTTTCTATGATGACTTCCTATTGACAAACAACTCACATTTGCAGAAATGACGTGTAATAAGAAGTTTATTTAGTTTGCCTGTGAGCCTATCCCATAAGTATCATCATTTGAGACATCTACCAACAGCCAGCTGCTGAAAGAAGGCTCAAAACTACTCTCGTTGTTTAGCAATGTGTCAGGCATAGGTTTGCTCTTTGTTTTCTGACTAAAAAGTCATATATTCAACTTGAAAGATGGATTCATCCAATATAGAGTATATTTGAGAATATTTGAGAATATATATATTGAGAATATACATATTCAAAATATATATATTGAATATATATGTTGAATATATATTCAATATATATGTTGAATATATATTCAATATATATAGAGAATATATATATTTGAGAATATTTGAGTATATTTGAGAATAAGTAATGTTGGAATAAATGAATAAATAAACTTGGGGATAAATTTCACCGTCATCATCACCACCATTGAAAACCATTTTCTCCATAGTAATACTTAATCCGATTTGTCAAAGACCAAGGTTAATTGAAGAATACCATTGCATTCATGGTTAGGAGTCCTAACTTTAAATCAGAAAACTGCCTATCTGCATGATAAAGGAAAAAAAAATTAATTAACTCTCTGGAAAGGTTTTCTGATTAAAAATGGGGCCAAAGAAGCCTATACCACTTCCTTTTCCAGGCAGTGCTGAAAAGCAAATGAGACAATGCAAATGAGAAGGTTTCTGCATCAAGAAATATGCTGCAAACATAATCTACAGCAACATCTCACTGAGAAGCAATAATGTGACGTGTGGCCAGGGACCAGCCTCCCTGGTCTGTTTCCTCAAGCTGTCTGTCTTGCCTTCCAGTCTGCTAAAAGCCTGTGATGACCTAAACTTCACCTTCCTTGTTTCACTACACCCACTCTAAGCACATTCAAAGACTCTTGCTGCTTCTTGAACATTCCACATGTTTCCCGGGGCAGCGTCTTTATACATATTTTTCCTCTGCCTAAAGCACCCTCTGTTTAATCTTTATTTCTGGTCCATTCTGTGAACTTCTGCCCATCTCCCCAAATCCAGTTAACTTCTTCTCTTTCAGTAGCTTCATCTGAATCCCTTTTCCACTCAGGCAGAAGTAGGACAAGTGCTTCATCCCTTGTGCTTGGTAATCATGTTACTTATGCTTTTATTATAGTATTAATTAATTATTTTTAGTTGTTTACTCATACATTATATTATTCATCTATTTTATCAGGATTTTAATGGAGTTCGAGACATCCTAACTGGCAAAATGAAATGAATGCTTAATCTGTGTTAGGCGACATATCCATGTAATTATATCATATTTTTAGAAACAACCCAGCTCCTGGCTGTGGGTCCTTCACAAATCTTGCAGGAAGTGAATTTGAAATGACTCCATGATATCGAAATTGGCACTTAGACATTATTTTTGGAAAGTTCAATGAGAGGAGCTTCTCCCTGTCACTTATAAGCACCACTGAACTCCAAGTTCCTTGTGGGCAGGCTCCACAATTGACATTTTCCTCCTTCACAACTCTTAGCTTATAGCATGTGGCATATGCTCAAATAGTCGTGATATTGTGATGATTTGTCTCACTTTTTGTCCCTCTTTTGCAGGATTCTAGACTTGAGGTCAAGTCATCGCATTAACACATCTTGCTGTTTTACCACATTACACACTTCCCAGGATATGGACTCCTAGTGCTTTGTCTCTTAGAACATTGCCAACATAGCAGATGTGACAACAGTTCATAGCTCTTTCTTGTCCCCAGGCCACTCTGCTTATGTGTGGTTTATCATGATTAGTTTGATAAATGACATTTGTTCTTGGAGGGCCAATTGCTCCATCTTCTCTCAAAGATAGTATAATTATAATTCTACTTGAGGAAATCAGAATGTTTGATTCATAAAGTAATGATCTGCATGTTCTTGGGAAGAAGCTTTTAACTTGGGAATGAAGGGGACCACAGGTGGCATCTGGGGTTCAAGGACCTGTGAAGCTTTGAATGGAATTCTGAATACCTTTTTTGTTGAGGTGCTTTTCTGTTTCTTTGTGAACAGAAGCTAAAGGCATTAGGTTCCAAAAGATTTACTCATTTGGAAAAAGTAAAGGGACCAATGTTTATAGCAATGTTATTCCTTTTTACTGCAGACTGCAAACAATCTAAATACCCATCAATAGATAAATGGACAAACAAAATGAAATACACCCATACAATGGAATACCATTCTACAATTAAAAAAAAAAAAGCTACGAATACATGCAACAACATGAATCAACCTCAAAAACGTGCTAAATGAAAGAAGTCAGACATGAAAGACTAAATACTGCAAGGTTCTATTTATATTCAATTTCAGAAGACACAAGAGTGCAGGAAAGAAAGCACATCAAGTGTTGCTTGGGGTGTTGGGGTGGCAGAGAGGAGTCACATGCAAATAGACATGAAAAAACCTTTTTGGGGTGATGAAAATATTCTAAAACTGGATCATAGTAGCCTATAAACTGACTGAATTTAAATTTCTTTAGAATCATCAAAATATACACCTACAGTGGTGAATTTTAGGTATATAAGTTTTATCTTTATAAAGCAGTTATTAAAAAAGATATGATAAGAACTACAAATTTTGGAATATATTGCCTCACTTATAAATGATAATCAGGTTGCAAAACTGCAAAATGCAGGCTCACCAATACTAATATTTTTGCCAAATAAAGTTTAGAAATTCATTTATATGTCAATGAGACAGTGAAACAAAATTATCATTTAAAGAATGCAGGGGCTATAAATCCCCGCAGAAAATAGAAAAACTTAGGGTCAGACAGAGCAGTTTAACATTTAAAATAAATTATACACAAACACTAAAACACACACATTATATTCAGTGTAATAAAACTTATTCACATTTTAGCAAAACATTTAGATATGCCAGAGACATTATTGAGATCTTAGAGGAGAATAAGTTCAGAGTATTCAGAGCATAAGACACATTTAATAATAATATTATAATAATGGAATTTCTGTGCGCTAGGCACTATACTAAGCACTTTAAGCACATTATCTCATTTAGTCCTTACAATAACATTATGCTTTATAGAGTGAGTACTTCTATAGCAACACTTCTATACTCACATGTTACATTTTCAGAAACTGAGTTTCAAAAGGGTAAAATTAATTGGTTACCATCATTTGAACCCATAGCTGTTTGACTCCAAATTCCCTGCACATAGCCTCATTTCCTTATGCTGCTCATTTCCTTTTTGCCATCTATAATAAATTTATATATTTACATGCATGCATATATATACACATATCTCTCTATACACACATCTATAGATATATCCATAGATATATAGATATACCACCAGGTTGGCAGCAGGAGAAGGTGGAGCTCCAGAAAGGAGAGGCAACAAACTCATCATGTGGTTCCAAATTCACATTTCTCAGGCACTCATTGCTAATATCAGCTACCACCATGAAGCTTTGTCTGAGGTGTTACCACTCTTTCTTTAACACACTGGTCCAAAAATGGACGAATCTTCCACCCACCTTCTGTTTAGAAAAGCTGAGATCTTTCAAAAAGACTAGCTATGTCATATCCCTCCCTCATGAAACCAGGACTAAGGGAGTGAGGCATGGTTGTGTGTGTGTAGGGGGAGTGAGACATGGTTTGTTTTGGGGTATCAAATTTCATTTCATGTCCAACAAGGTCACTCATATCCACCCACAGGGGTGAAGATAGCTTCAACTATATCCTTCAATTTTTCTTTTTCTGTTCAGGATTATCTCAGTTTCTGGGAGAAGCAGGACCACTGACCTCAGCTGAGCAGGACAAAGACTCAAAGGTCAGCCAAGGCCTGTAAACTAAACAAGCTAACCATCAGAATAAAGCATTTGCTCTTGTTTTAAAATTAAAAAACAAAAACGAGTGACCCATGTAAAATAGTCTAAGGAAATACTTGGCAGTTTCCGTTCTTCCTTTTGGTTAACTCAGTCCCTTCTCCCTCAGGCTGAAAGCAGTCTCATTAAGAAGGCATGGGTATATCGATCGATGGTTATAAACAGTATTAGTTGTGCTTGTCCGTGATCCATGCTGGCCCAATTACCATTACTCTAAAAAGATTTCAGCCACCAGTCGGGCTTTATAGAAAGAGAAGATCAAAACAAGCCTGCAATTAGATGTGTAATGTTAGAGTGTCTTTTTATATTAACACATTACTTGTGCCTTCTGATAAATTTTCCCTCGTGGATCTGCATAAAGAGCAGGAGTTGTCCTTATTAATAACGGCTTCTCTTTAAAATTCTTTAATGTCCAGCATGAGATGATCATGTTTCAAAGAAATTAAATACCTCTATTTTGCCTCGCAGTTAAGGTGAAGATAACGCGATGGAGGAAGAAACTGCTATTATTTCAGCTGCAATTAGGATACCTTTTAAAGTCGTGACAGCTTAAGGTAAATGTAATCACAGAACAATTAGCAGGTAATTATGTTGTTACTACTTAAATTCATTTCTGGAGTGAGCAAAGATCCTGAATTTCAGTCTGTGACAATTTAGGTGAATTATTTATTTTCATTGAATAACTATTGAGGAAAGCAAATGAGGCAAGAACAGAAAATCATCCATTTACCTGACAAAGCTAAGTGTAATAGTCAGATAGACTATCTACTAAATAGGTTGAAGTCCATTGGAAAAGGATTATTTACGTAACTGTTCTCCTGGAAAATAATTATGCGGTAGAAGATCTTTTTTAAAAAAAAATAATATATAGCTTGGCAGTTTTATTATATATATAAAAAAAAACTAAGTTTGTGTAGCCAATATACCATTTATCTTTCACTTTTTAGACCTTAACATATTACTTTGAAACTCTGTAACAGTCTTTCTATGAGGTGTGTATTTAACTCATGGTTTCCCCAGGGCCTAAAAGATTGCCTAAAAAATAGTGCTTGGTGCATGTTTGTTGAACAATTGTTCTGCATATCTACTGATTCTCTCAGTTATAATCTCCAGTGTTGGCTTCACTATCATACCACTTGGTGTTGGGCAGTTGAGTATTCCTGCCTTCATGAGGTTTCCAACCAGTGAAGTCAAGTGATATTAATACATATAAACACTTAAATGAATCTGTTCTCAATAGATGTTCATTAAACTCTCACTATGTTCCAGATACTGAAACAGCTACATATAGGAAGGAAATGGACTTCTGTATATGAACTTTATATCCTGCAACCTTTCCTGCAATCAATTTAATTTCTGTTCTAATTTCTATTATTTCTTTCCTTTTATTTTTTCCAGTCTTAAATTGTGCTTATTTCTCTAGTTTCCTAAAATGGAAGCTGACATTTTTAATTTTATATTTTTCATATTTTCTCAAATATATATTTTATGCTATAAATTTGCATCTAAGCTCTGCTTTCATTGAATCCTGCAAATTTTGGTAAGATGTATATTCATTTTCAATTAAGTGCAAAAGTTTTATATTTCTTTTGAAAATTCTTTGACCCATTTGTTGTTTAGCAATGTTTCGTTTAGTCTCCACATATTTGAAAATTTTCTAGCTAACTTTATATTATTAATATATAGTTCAATTTCATCAAATTCCAAGAACATACTTAAAATAATTTCTATCACTGAAAGCTATTAAGGTATGTTTTATGTTCCGGCATGTGTTCTATGTTGGTCAATGTTCTCTTTAATATAAAATCTTGAGTATAATGTGTATTTTGCTGTTGTTGAATAGAGTATTTTATAATGATACTCCATCCAACTGTATGATAGTGTCATTCAGTTCAACTTTATCCAACAGATGGCTAGCTTGATCTTTCCATTGCTAATAGAGGGGTGCTGAAGTTTTCAACTATAATAGTCAATTTTCTATTTTTCTTTTCATTTTATGGCTGGGTTTGCTTTACGTACTTTGGTTATCTGTTGTTTGGGGTATACAGTGTTAGGATTATGTCTTTGTGGAGAGTTGATCATGTTATTATGTAATCCCCTTCTTTATCCCTGAAAATTCTCTCTTTTCTTAAATCTGATCTGTCTGAATTAATATAGCTATCCCAGGTTTCCTATAAGTAATGCCATCATGGTTTATCTCTCTCCATTTTTATTTCTTTACTTTTAATATATTTCAGTCTTTATTTTTAATGTGGGTTATTTGTAGACTAATACAGTTGGGTTTTATATTTTATCGACTCTGACAATCTCAATCTTTTAATTGTTATGTTTAGACAATTCACATTTAAAGTGAATATTGATATTTTGAATTAATATCACCATGTCTGTCACTATTTTCTATTTGTTGCATTTGATCATTGCTTTTTCTCCTTCTTTTCTCCCTTCTTTTGTTTTAATTTTGCACTTAATGCAGTTCTGTTTATCTCCTCTCTTTGTATATCAATTATAGTTATTTTAAAAATGTATTTAGTGGCTGCTTTAAAGTTGTTAATATACATTTTAACTAATCTAAGTCTACCTCCAAATAATAATTAATACATTTATATAATGTATGTAACTTGTGACAGTATATTAACAATTTCTCCCACTTGTCTATTGGAATATCGCTGTTAACCGTAACACTTTTCCATATGCTATTATCACCCAATATACTATTCCTGGCATTACTTTAAAAAGAAGTTATATTTTAGAACTATTTAGAATAATAAAAATAAAAGATTTTCTGTCATCTTTATTCTTTTGCCCACATTCTTTTTTTTTGTTTTAATTTATGTAGATTTGAATTTTCTGGCTTCTTCACTTCTGAGTGATAACTTCACTAGATATAGATGTCAGTGCCTTTTTTTTTTTTCTTTTAACAGTTTAAATATTTTATTTTACTTTCCTCATGCTTGAATGGTTTCTGAAAAGATGTCTGCTATAAATGTTGTCATATTTGCAGTATAGATCATGTAAATACCCCCATCCCAGCTTCTTTCAATACTTTCTCTTTTTTTTTTTTTTATTTTTAGAAGTTTGATGATGATAAACCCAATCGTAGTTTCTTGGGTATTTATCCTGCTTGGTGTTCTCTAAGCTTCCCGGATCTATGGTTTGGTGACTGTCATTAATTTTAAAATGTTATCCGTCATTATTAATCAAATAGTTCTTCTGCTTCTCTCATTTTTTCTTCTCCTTTTGGCATTCCAATAAGACAAGTTATAGTTTTGGAAATATACTGCATTTCTGGAAAGTCCTGTTACTATTTTTTTTATTTAATTCATTTATGTCTTTGCATTTCTGTTGGAGAAGTTTCTATTGACTATGTTCAAACTCACTGATGCTTTCTTGGCTAAGACCACTCTACAGATGAATCCACCAAACACGTTACTTCTGTTACAGTGTGTAGCATTTCTTTTTGATTCTTAGAGTGTCCATTTTTCTTTCTACATTATCTACCTGTTCTGGCATATTGTCTACTATTTCCATGAGAGCCCTTAGCTATTAATTACAGATATTTGTAAAGCCCTATTTGATAATTCTAGTGTTGATGTCATAGCTCAGTCTGGTTTTGATGCTTGTTTTGTCTCTTCAGTCTATTTTCCTTTTTTTTTTTTTTTCTTGTTTTTTAGCATGCCTTGCATTTTTTGTGTAAAGTCAGATATAATGCCCTGGGAAATGGGAACTGAGAGAAATAGGTATAACTTTGGCATAAAGTTGTATGCTAATCTGACTAACAGATGGGTTATGTTTAATACTGCCTGTATCTCAAGGTATCAGAGGTGCCAACTTTCTTTAGTGTCTTTGTTTCGTCTCCCTTGTTGGCTTTGAGTTTCTCTCAGGACTTCTCCTCAGAGGGAGTTTATATCCTGCAGCCCTTTCAGCTATACTCTGTTGTTTTTATATTAGAGCTCTGCATGGTGGTAAACTTTGAGGGAGAAAATTATTTTATAATCTTATAATCAAATCTCAGTCTTTAGTGGACTTGCGCCCTGGCTGTGACTTACACAAGTATTTCTCATATTTTTCCAACCTTAGTAAGACAGGAAGGCTACCGTAGGCTATACTGGTAGAAATGCCTTTCACCAAGCTGAGAGGAGGCCCTAGTAAAGTTTCCCTGGAGAGTAGCCCTTCATTGTAAACAATGCTCTGGGAACATTTCATAATTCTACTCTTTTCCTTTCCTTACCAGAATCAAGAAGGATCATTCCTGGCTCCTCACCATGAGAACCTGGTAGGGTTCCTGAAGGTAAAACCCAGAAAAATTGGGGGGCCCTCCTAAGACTGCCTCTCCCAAGAGTTTCTCAGTCTCATCCTAGTCTACGTGCAGCCTCCAACTATTAGTCAAAATGATAATGAAAGTGTTCAGTTTGCATCAGTTTATGGCTCCAGTAGCATTTATTTCAGATAAGCTGATATTTTCTGTGACTCCCTGGATTCATCTGTCTCTCCACAATTCAGGTTGTCGGTTTGTCCTGTATCCTCAGTTCTATGATCAGTCTAAGAAAAGTCATTGATCTTCAGTTTGTTCAATTTTTTCTTGTTTTATGGATGGTAGTGATGACTGTCAAACTCTTTGCACATCAGAATTGAAAGCAGAAGTATCCATACCGCTGATTCGTAAAATAATAGATTTACTATTGTTCTAAGTTTAATGAATATGAACAGAACTTGGGTTTGACATTAAAAGGAATAGCTTTTGTTTTTTTACCTTATGCCTCAGGAAGCTCTTAACTCTTTCTGTATGGTATTTAGAAACTTAATAGATACCTTGCCCAGAAAAACAAACAAGGGATCTGACCCCAGAGACTTATTGTGGTATTGAAACAAATCAAAATGAAATTAGTGGAGTAGAATTAAACTATCCCATAACAAACATCAGATAGACATGTGTTTAATAGGCACCATTTGTCAAAAAGAATGTCCAAAATAGAATGAACAATATTTGATAGCGCAAAAAAGTGACGCTAATCAACAAGTTAGGATATACTCTAAAATAATTAAAAGAGTGGAATTGGAATATTCCAAAAACAAAGAAATGTTAAATGCCTGAGATGATGGATAACCCAATTATCCTGATTTGATTAATTCACATTGTATGCCTGTATCAAAACATCACATACACCCTATAAAGATACACAACTATTATGTACTCATAATAATTAAAAATAAAAAAAATTAAAAACCCACAAAAGGGTTTTTCCATGAAAGGATTTTCATGTGGTAGGCATATTTTTTTTTGTGTATATATATATATATATATACACACACACATATAGAAATATGTATGTTTATACACACACACACACACACACATACATATAGCCAGTCTAGTATCCTTTTCCACCTCTTTGGTGATGAGATTGTTCCTAAATGAGACTTAGTTATCTGTTGAATGGAAGAATGAATGATAACATTGATTAGAGTGAAAGTTCCATTTTGTAAGCACTTATAATGCTTTTGATTAAAAGTACGAAAAAATCCCAAGTCACTTGATACAAACAATAAATTAAAGAGTTATTACCTCACATAGTAATGACTCTGAAGAACAAGAGCCTGGCTCACATGTGAGTTACATCAAATGTGTTTTTAAGAACCCATAATTTTCTGTCCTCAATATGTGGACTTTCTTCGCCAGCTAGTGCTCTCCGTAGTAACCAGTTGGTTTCAGTGTTTCATAAACAGCATCCAGCAAGGCAATGTCCCAAATCAGAAGAACAATAGTCTTTCTTTTGTGTCTATTTTTAGAGAAAAGGAAACCCTTCCCCACAAACCCACAACTAGGTCTTACCTTATATCATATTGGCCAACATTTGGCTACATAATCAGCCCTATGAGAAGCCTTCTTTAGCAAAGAGAAGGGACTTACTATGATTGGTTTAGAAGTTTTAAATAGGTTCTGAGTTAAGGATAAGTGAATTCACCTTCTCTAGGAGAAGGGGAAGGCACAGAATGCTTAAAAAATACTGGGTTTTTAAAGTAAGGATTAGAAGGGAAATGTACATTAACTATACTATGAAATATATTATTAATAATAAGAAAACAGTTTTGTATCACTCAAAATATAATTTCTTACAGAAATAGATTATTTTGTTCAAGTATTTAAATAGTAGATTTCAAAGTAAATATTTATAAAACATAATATGAGGTTTTCCTGCATCTGTTTTTCCTGAGTTACAGTCTCTTATAGTGAAGACCAGAAAAAATAATTTTAACAAACTATACAAATAAACCTTGCTTAATCATAATAGTTGCACTTGTTGCCGAAGAAGACAAGGTATTTAATGTATGTAAGGCTTCCTTTACTGGCATATAAAGAGAGCTTACTGGTAGTATACCACAACAGTTATCCATGTTTTGTAGATGAGGAAATAGAGTACAGAGAATCTTATTTACCTTGGTCAAGGTTACATAGTTAATAATAACAGAGTTAGGTTTTAGGACCAGAACTGTCTGACTTGAAATCTCAGGTCAGCTGCCTCTAAATGAAATAGATGTATATAGGAAATTTTTTTCTGTCCAGTATGAAGTGATTTTAAAAGAAAACATTACTCAAAAAAACTGTAAGTAAGGACCATTATTATTTTAACAATTCTCATCTATCTATAAATGTTTCTTCAGTGTCTACTTCATGCTCAAAAACCTAAAAATACAAAATAAACTGTAACGTCCCTTCCTGTGTAAAGATTCAGATTATATTCATTTTAAAGCTAGAGGTAATTTCTAGTGGAGTAGATAAATCAGTATGAAATGCTGAAAGAAAAATGCGGACAATTATGGGCAAAAGTTCAGCATAATGTCATGGAGTAAATTTTATCTGGTAAGCTTCGTGGAATTACAAAATAGAAATCTCAATTAAGCCTTAAGGCTCAATAGAATCTCTCTCTCTTTCTCTCCCTCTTTGCATCTCAATTATCCCATGTTTTCCCCCTGACATTCTTTTAAATAATTTACACATTTTCTTTAGACCTTGTGCTTTTTGATCCATGTGTCTTCATCAAAACTTCTGTAACAAAATATTATAATTTAGCCTTAAGGATAAGTAAAATACTGACCAAAGATATCAGCTACTAACAATCCATTTGCTTTCATAAAATATAAAAACTATTTGACAATTAGTAAGAAGTAATATAATCAAAGGGAAACTTGGATAGAGGAATAGATAATTCACAGAAGGGAAAAATTCCAGTGGGAAAGTTAACATGTGAGTAACTGCTTAATTTGGAGAATTTCAATGAAGCAATGGATTGTATGTATACACTTACACACATATACGCACATACGCAAACACACACATGCCCCCCATTAGATCAGTATACAAAAAAAACTATCAATATTGATTGATTGGACAGATATAAGGCAACATGAACTTTTTTATAATGTTGGAAAGAGTTTAAATATTGAATATTTGTTCTGACATATTAAATAAGAATTTGACAGTGCCTAATAATTTTAACAGATATGTCCCCATTACTGATAAGTTACATTTTTAAGCATATACATCCGTATTTATTTACTGTGGCATTGTTTGGATAAAGAGCTAAAAACAAAGTGGGAGATATATATATATATATATAGCAAAAAAATCAATGATATTTAGTGTATTAAGAAATAAATTTTGATTTGCTCTGCTGATTGTTTCATTGGCTGTGCAGAAGCTTTTTAATTTAATCAAGTCCCATTTATTTATTTTTGTTGTTTCTGTGATTTCCCCTGGGGTATTCTTCATAAATTCTTTGCATAGGCCAATATCTAGAAGAGCTTTTCCAACATTTTCTTCTAGAATTCTTATGGTTTCATGTCTTAGATTTAAGTTAAGCCATATTAAATTAATTTTAGTAAGTGGTGAGAGATACGGATCCAGTTTAAATCTTTTGCATGTGGCTATCCAATTTTCCCAGTACCATTTATTGAATAGGGATTCTTTTCCCCAGTGTATATTGCTGTCTACTTTCTCAAAGATCAGCTGCCAATATATGAATGGCTTTATATGTGGGTTCTCTGTTCTGTTCCATTGGTCTGTCTCTATTTTTGTGCCATTGTAATGCTGTTTTGGTTATTATAGCCTGGTAGTGTAGTTGAAAGTCTGGTAGAGTGATGCCTCCAGATTTGTTCCTTTTGTTTGGGGTTGCTTTGTCAACCTACAGAATGGGAGAAAATACTCTTAAAATATACATCTGATAAGGGATAATAACCAGAATCTATAAAGAACTCAAGCAAATCAGCAATAAAAAAATCAAACAATCCCATTAAAAAGTGGGCAAAAGACATGAACTGAAGCTTTTCAAACAAAGACAGACTAATGGCCAATAAACATATGAACAAATGCTCAACATCACTAATCATCAGAGAAATGCAAATCAAAATCACAATGAGATATCACCTAACCCCAGTAAGAATAGCTTTTATCGAAAACGTCCAAAACAACAGATGCTGGTGTGGATGTGGAGAGAAAAGAACACTTAAACACTATTGGAGAGACTGCAAACTAGTACAACATCTAGGGAAAATAGTACAAAGATTCCTCAAAGAACTAAAACTAGGCATACCATCTGATCCAGCAATCCCACTACTGGGTATTTACCCAAAGGAAAAAAAAAAGTCTTTTTATCAAAAAGACATATACACTAGAATGTTTATTGCAGCACAATTCACAATCACAAAGACGTGGAATCAACCAAAGTACCCATCAATTCATGAGTGGGTTAATAAAATGTGGTATATATACACCATGCAGTACTACTCAGCCATAAAAAAATGAATTAATACATTTTGTAACAATCTGGATGGAGCTGAAGACCATTCTCCTAAGTGAAGTATCATAAGAATGTAAAAATAAATACCATATGTACCCACTACTAATTGGAAATAACTGATCAACACTCATGTGCACAGATAGAAGTAAAACTCAATGGAAATAAAGCAGGTTGGGAGGGGGAGAAGGAAGGGATGGGTGAAATCATAACTAACAGGTACGATGTACACTATCTGGGTGATGGGCGCACTTATAACTTTGACTTAAGCAGTACAAAAGCAATCCGTGTAACCAAAACATTTGTGCCTCTGTAACATTCTGAAATAATAATATAAAAAAGAAAAATAAAGAAAATAAATTTTTAAACAATGATCCTGAGAATTGGCAGCTGATTGCTGACAGCTAGGAGTTGACTGGTCAGCTGTATTCCCTACTGATCATAAAGAGCTTTCAGAATATGAACAATACCCCAACAGGATCAACCATGATAAAACAAGACAGAGATTAAGTTAACCCTGAAATCAACACTAAAAGGAGACAGGACAAAGACATAATGCAACCAGAAAAAACAAAACCAAAACAAAACTAAGCATCATTGGTTTTGATTAAATAACATTGTTTCTTTAAAAAAAATTCTATAAACTCTAGGAATATAATGAAAATTCTAGCCTCATTTTAATCCTCCCTGCTCCTACATAAAAAGTAAAATGTATCCAATCACTAGATCCCTCCCCCACTTTTTTTGACCACATCAAATTCAAAACTGGCCATTCCTTTCCTAAATTTTTCTCAAAGGCACTCAGCAAAAGACAGGCTTTGGGTCCTTCCTCATTACTATTGCAGCTTCATGTATTTACTTTGACCATGACACTCATCACACAATTATTATCACATTTTGTGTTTCTGTGCCTACTTCCCCTCAAGACCTGAGTCCCTGGAGGGAACAGACAGACCTGTGTTAGTTTGGCACCCTGTGCCTGGTGCAAGGACTGACACTCATGTTCAAGAAACCTTTTAGTCAGTGAGTGAACAAAAGAATGGATTCATCAATGGCATTAATAACCAAATAAACAAAATCACTGGGAAACACTGTGCATTTCATTTTGTGCACATAATGTTACATATAAAGAAGATATTAGGCATTAATTTAAGACTAATTAAAAGTAATCGTGTTTTCTGACATGTCCTTCCATCATCTCACATCTCGCCTCTCCATAATTCCACACAATGAACAGGAGGATAAAGTATAAAAGGACTAGAGATATCTCAGTGTATCAATTTGCAAACATGTAGCCTCTATTTACAACTTCCAAAGCCCAGTTTTGAAAGTTGTATGCTCAGTAGTATATTAATTATGGGGATTATGAAACCCTGTGGCTTGAAGTATTGAAATAGAAGAAGGTTTTAATTTTAGGGGAACTGTCTCTAGATTTTGATGTTAAATAATATTTCTTGCATCGACCCTGCACTAATGAAGATCAGAATGCTCTCTTAGTGTGATCAGAGCTACTCCCATGTTGATTACCTCTCAGTGAGTTAAAAGGAAATGAAAAAGCAAAAGCATTGATTTTGAAGACATTTCTCTTCTTGCAAACCACATATTACCCAAATAGATTTACTCTTAATCTTTTAATAAACTGAAACAGTTAGTGATTTCTGCAAATGGTGTCTCAGCCTAATCTCACAGAAGACTCTACAGTTCTGCAGTGGATTAGAAAAGTCTCCCATCTTTCAATATTTGTCTTTGTTCCTTTCAGTAGCTGAATTTAATTCTTATTATCCTCAACCACAAGGTAATTTCAGATGATGAAATTTATCAGGTGAAACCTACACCTTTCAAATAATAATTCACAACTTCAAATTGGATTTGTACGTGTGTATGTGTGCATGAGCAAACAGCTTACCTGAAGATGGCAGTCTCATTTTTGAACATACAATTCATTTTATAGATTAAAATGTTTTTAGATATAAAAAAATGAAACACTGCTGTTTTTAAGAAAAGATTAAATTCACATTATCCTCAGGTTCATAATAAGAGATGAAGCTTCAAAACCAGAAAACAAAACAACCTCTCATTTGAATCAATGTGGGTGAGCAAATAATGTTAGGTGAGTTTCAAAGGACAATGCTCCCTTTCCTGATCCTTCCTATACCTCCCCAGGTTCAAATGTGCATTATTTCTTGCCTAGATTACTATATCATCTTCCTAATTGATTCCTCCATGAAATTTCCCCCCATCTATTTATGACATTATTTCTATCAGAATGATCTTCCTACAACCATATTAAAAATAAAACGAAAACGAATATGAAATTTTCCTGCTTATATCTAAAATGTTAAAGCTCTTAACCATGTGCAGTCCCTGTTACGGATGTCACGATTTATTTTGATTTTGACTGCCCTAGCTGTTACATAAATATGACTGCCCCCTTTAACAAATTATGAATCTAAGATTGAGAAAAATTGAAATAATTAGTATAAAGTCAAGAACAGAGCTTCCCAATGGCAGCATTATTGGCATTTTAGGTTGGACAGTTCTTTGTTGTGAGTACTTCCCTGGGCACTGTAGAATCTTTAGCAGCTTTCCTGACCTCTACCACACTATACTAGTAGCACGCCCGTGCACCCAGACGTGAAAACCAAAAATGTTTCCAGACATTGCAAAATAACCTCATGGCTAAATTGCCAAAATGGCTTCCACTTGAGAACCACTGGTCTCATGCTTCATCATTACCAAATATTTATTAATTCATTCTTTCCTTCATTCTATTTTGGGACATCTTTAGCCACTTGGGCTCAGTGCTAGTCTACCTGAGTTTTTATCCCAACTCTGTCCTTCACTGGTTTTATGACCTTTGGCAAGTTCTCAACCTTTCAGTGTTTCAGATGCTTCAAGTGGATTTGAGAATGATAATCACATTTAACTCACAGGTGTGATATGAGTTTGGTTTTTCTATGTAAAGATCTTAGAAACAGTGTCATTCTGAATTGGGGCCATAGTGATTAGGCTGGAGTAACATCCACATGTTCTATTAAGCCACTTTTCATCTACTCGTACCCTGCACTAACCACATCAAAGAGCAAAGAGCCAGAACCAGTCCAGTGAAGCAACCCATTGCTGAGAGATGTCAGAAAGCCTCTTCCCTGCCTATAACTCCTCACACAAACATGCTATCATTGTAATGTCTGGTAACCATATAACCTGCCATAATTACTCTTTTCTCATACTGTTCACCACATTTTTGTCACTGGAAGGATTGGCCAGAGTTGTCACATTCCAAGAAATAGAAAATAAGGATCTGATGTCAGATCTTCACCTGAGACTTCTAGATAATGTCATCTTCTGCATAGGGGCACCATTTTCCACTTGATTGTTTTGTGTAAACACGTGTGACAAATTTTTCCAGCTCCTGGTAAGCTTACTACTTTTCCTGGAACTAATGATCTTCTCCTTCTATATTTATCAACCCTTTCTTACTTATTTACAGTGGTGATACACCACTTATCTATAGATTAAGTACTTTATCTATAGATTAAGTACAGAAATGTGCTTAATAAAAGGCAAAGAAGATCTCTATATACTTATAGTCAAGTCTTCCAGAGTATATGATGTTTGAGCTTAAATCTAAAAGGAAAAGTAGATATTAGCCAAAAATAAAAAAAGTGAGCCAATGGGGAAATGCTCTAGCAGGAGTAAGCCAACAAAATACCAAGTGTGTGGGTCTAGAAGAACGAGCATAATAGTCAACAAATTGAAGCAAATTCAGTGTACACATGTCTGTGAAATAAATGAATGTTTTGGCATTTGACATACAGAAAACTCTTGGTTGAAGAAATGTCTGATTTCTGCACTGATCCATCTGAAATAGTCCACCTCCACCGTCCCCATCTCCATTCTTTATTCTTTAGATGGCTAGCTCTGTATCATCTTTCAGTTGCCAGCTCCAAACTGACCTTCCCAGAAAGTTCTTTCCCAACTACTCCACCCTAGTGTAACAGTCTCTAGTAACTGTTATGGAGAAAATTTACAAATATGAAATCTTCCAACAAGAACTCTTTCCTTCACTCTTCATTGTTTCCCAGTCAATAAATGCAAGTTTCCTGAGGGCAGGGGACTTGTCTGTTTTGTTCACCTTTGTGTATCCAGTGTTTAGAGTATTATCTGGCACACAAGGGATGTTCAAAAGTATTTATTAAGTAAATGAATGAACGAATAAATGTTGCCCACTGCAATGTCACTCACTAGTTGTATTCTAGCAACCTGAGGCTTTGCCAACCAACAACTCCATATCCTGTGATGTTAAGGACATCACTTTTCTCAGAAAGTAGGAGTGGGGAGAAGACTTTCTTTTAATAAGCTCATTTTTTTTTCCTTTTTATTGACTTGGCTTAGACTCTGGCTTTTTCATCCTTATCCAAGGCCAGGAATATGTGTGTGCCAGATGAAGTAAGTGATTGTACAGGGGCTTGATTTGGAGTTCTCTCCCACTTCTGGAGGCTAAAACAGGAGAGCTACCCAAATTCACTGAAGTCAGAGGATTGAGAACAAATATACATTTTGAACAACCACAAAAATTGTTTACACACTTGATTTTCATTAAAATACACACGTAGTTCTTTTGAAAATCAATTACCATTATGGAGGCGGAGGGTTCTGTTCTTAGTTTTTAAAACAACTGACAACAAGCAAAAGAAAATGGAGGGAAACGTTAGCTGTGTATTAAGCATGGGTGGGAAGGAAAATTAAGTCCTGTGCTATGAAGGACATTTTGGCTATATCAATTTGCTTGGTTTCATGGGCCTCATTTTGTTCTAATTATCATTAGGGGTGTAAAATTAGAATACATCTCACCATGGGTCCAGATTTCTAAGGGCCTAATACAGTGAAATATATAATTTAAAATGTGTTTTCAATTACAATAGTTTGAAGGCTCCATGAATACAGTACAATAATGAATTTTCCAAAAACTAAAAACCAGCTAAAGTCTAGCTCATTTATTTGCCATTTTCATTTGTGACCTCTTTCGGCAGCTGCAGGTCCAAGAAGTTGTGATTGTGTCGAATTCATTTTCTATTATGCTTCCTAGTGCAGTGTTTTGACCACATCTGATTATATAACTCAATTGGAGTGAGGGAAATTACCCGATAATTTAGAAAAGAATTTCTTTCAGTGCGTGCAGGAATCTGCTCTTCGATTTAGAAAGAAATTTACAGGATCAGGTTGTTTGTGTGAGTTGTAAGTATTCTTTAGTGTTTTGACCCAGGGTTGCTTGATATACCATTCAACCAAATATGATTTTATGTCTGTCTCTTTTTCCTTCTCTCTGTGATATGAATTCTGATAAAGTCAGAATATTTTCTCTGCCATCAAGTCTTGCATACCTTTCTCTCTGCAGCTCTGTTGTATATTTCTAGTAAATGTATTCAAGCCCTAACTATATTAATGAGGTTCCCTCTATAACTTTGCTTAACATAAGAGATAGGAGCATTTTCTATTTTCTGAAGAATGCCTTCCAAAGGTATTTCCATTTTCAGAAAAAGACACAAAAAATTACTAATGCATATATTAACAACCTGTGTTGATTGGAAATGCCCAAAGTTGTTTGTGAAACTGAACTTTCATGAGATCAATCTTTCTTCCTTTTATGTCCTAAATTTCATCTTCATTGCAAATTGTCTGACCCTTGTGGAAGATTGCTGTTGGACACACATATGAGGAGGTTAATTACTATCTCATCTACACATTTCTCTATTTTACAGCATCCAGGCTTCTTTCTATTACTCAGTGGGGATGTGTTAGATTTTGCCCTTCAGTGGCTGAGAAAAATTCTGGTCTTCTATATACTTAAAATAGACCTTCCAGACAACATAATCACATTTTGTACTTTTGCCTTGCCCTAGATCAACATTTTAACATGAAGTACTAGGCACTATGTGTTCACCAATAGCCACAGCATACATCCTGTCTAGTGACATGATCAAGTAAGTGCACGGGCAAAATGAAACATAAAAATGCAATATCAGGGAGGGGTACTGGGCACAGTAGACAGGAAGGGGTGTGGGGAAAGAGGTGATTGACTTCTGCATGGCTGAGAATTTACAACACAGGACTTTGAAAGGCAGCAAAGGGAGGAAGGGTATTTTGCAAGGAGGGTATAGCATATGTAAAGCCATGGAAGCACAGGAGATGTAGGGGTACAGTTGGGAAATTACAAATATTTAGTATTTCAGAATATCAGGGCTCATGTGGGGAAATGGGAGTGTCAAATTTGAGAGCGAGGATAAAAACATGAGATGTGTCATAAAATTTCCAAATCTTATCTATCCATAACCACAGAGTAGACCCCCCTGCCAAAACTCTAATACCTATTTTTTTTTGCTGTAATAGAAAGAACATAGGGCCTGAAATCAGAGGTCTTGTATTCCCACCAGCCCACTGAGTTACTGTGGGCAAGCTGTCCTCTGTTGAGCCTTAATTCTTTCAGCTGAATATTGAGAACAATAAAGCATTAATCTGTTAAGGCTTTTTGAGAATTGTACATGTGTCAAAAGAACTTTGAAATTTGAAAAACACCATTCGAATTAATGTCTTTCTTTTATACATTCATTCATCTATTTTTGAGAATTTGAAGGTTTACCATGTATCAGGCACTGGGCTAGCCACGGGCAATTTACCAGTGAGCAAGACATACAGGGAAGGCCCCTATAAAGACTACAGAGGAAAAGTATGTCAGGCAGAAGAAACGGATAATATAAAGATCCAAAAACAGAAATGGCATTGATATAACACACACACTCACATGTACATACACACGTATATACACATACAGAGACCCTTAGAGAAGATGAGATGCACTGTAGTGCCCCTTTGACTGTTGAGTCCCTGTGGGAAGGACTGGGGCAGTGAAAGTTTTACATCCAGTACACCCAATTCTCATAATTGTAGCCATAGGGCATGTGGGCCATGAGGCCAGCGGAGTATGTGCCATGACTTTAGCCTTTGACACTCTCTCACCAAAAAAGAAGAAAGATCTTTTTGCGTTGCTAGGATACCTCAGCATTCTAGATTCTGCAATGCCTTGGGCTTTTGACTCTTGCCCTTTCATGTCTGTTTTCATCTGTCAAGGTTCTCAGATGAAAGGAGAGTGTCAGGAAGCCATGCACTGGCATCTTGCTTTGCAAGATACAGACTGACTTCTCTTATTGCTCTTCCCACATGCACATTCTCCCCTCCTTTCTTCTAATTGATCACAGAACTTCTTCAAACTGTCAAATTGGGGCAAGAATGGCAAATGTATGCTAACCCATGTGCCAGCTCTGATCTATTGGTGGAAGATGCCTAGAATACCATGTGAAGAAGCATTCTAAGCTAAAGTGAGGAGTTCAGCAGAGTGGGAGAGCAAACTGGTCAACAGTTTTCTTGGATTGGGTGAATAGTATAAATGGTAGACTTGGACTAGACTTACTTAAGGAAATTGTGATTCATCCTTTTAAGAGAGAAATCATAATTGCATTGCTCTTTTCTTTAATATACTTCATTTTCAACGTATTTTGTTAGGTGCCAGATAAAGGAAAATTTATCATAGTTGCCTTCAACAACAAATATTACTGCCAAGAGTATAGCCCACAAGACTATAGATATCATCACCTATGGCAGTTGTTTCCCTTAATAATAACTCTACATAGACTACCACTGATATTCTCAGCTTCTTATACATTATGCAAATGACTTAACATTTCCCAGCCTGTTTCCTCATCTGTATCATGGAAATAATAAGAAAACTTACCCCCTACATTTATGCAAATTCAATGAAAAAATTTCTTTAATGTACTTGCACTAAACCTAACACATAAAACATTGTTAATTCCTTAATAAAAGTTAAGTGATGGTGATGATGACAATCATGTCTCTGATGCTTCAGAAAAGAATTCTTCACAAATTTAACTCCAAAGAGGAAGATCTAGGTAATTCCCAAGTCCAATCTCACACAATGGGATAACTGCATATCTCAGTCATAGTTAATTTACTCTAAAGACTGATTGAACAGCTCTACCCAGCCATCATGAGAGGAAATTAACAAGAAAGACGCACATCCCGTCTGCCATTGTCTGTTCATGTTTTCTTTTAATCTAAGTTCAACCTCCACAACATAACCTTCGTATTTTTAACATGTGCTGCTTTTCTCAATTCTAGTAGATGAAGCTAAGAGAGTTAAATCATTCAGAATTAATATTAGCAGAAGAGAAAAAAATGAAACAAAATCTAATTTGCAATGTAGCCTGCTTAACTTTGTGGAGATACAGGTATATTTCATCTGAACCGAAAAGAATACTTAAAAAATGGAGAATTTAGTTTAATGTATAAATTGTCAATTAATTATCTAGGTATCAATTGTCATACTTTCATTTAGCTATTTTAGTAGTATCTGGACCAATGATGTACAATGAAATAATAATGCCAAATACATATGTAATTTGATTTTTTTCGTAGCCATATCAAAAAGTAAAATAATATAATTAATTGTAATAATATATTACATTTAATTGAATATATCCAATATACGATCATTTCAACATGTAGCCATTATGTAAAGTATCAATAAAACATTTTAAATATTTACATTCTTTTTATATTAGGTCTTTAGTATACAGTTATGTATTTTTCACATACAGCACATCTCAATTAAGATACCAGAATTTCATCAGAGAAACTTGGTCTGTACTTATATAACATTTACAGTTGAAAAAGTAAATCTGCATAACATAATATTTCAAACATATTTAAAGTTTTCTAATAGCTAAATAGAATACATCAAACTAATTTTCTTTTCGTATTCACATTGACAAAACTGGTTCATCATTTTCAGAACTGATTTGGCATTGAAGAAAAACATTAATTTCAAATCTACATCTGTTCTAGTTAAGTAAATTGACTAAATCTTGGGTCAACTCATTATTTGAAACATCAAATTAAAAGAAGTGTTAGATAAATTGAAAAGTAACACTAACTTTATCACTATCAAAAAGTATTCATTATTTTTTCTTGTAGTTTTGTAGTCAATTTACATGATGCTATTGCTTACAAATAAAGTCTTCTGCATGTTGATTCTTATCAGAAAATGTAGCAAATAATAATTATTTGTTTTATAAAGAGTTTCAATTCTGACATAAAGTCTCCTCCATAGCTAAGTCACAAAAAAGCTTATTTTTCCCTTGGAACTTCAAATTTAGCTCTTTCACATGCAGCTTAATATCAATGAGAAAATATGAAATATGCTAAAATTTTTATCTTTCATTATTGAATATCTGTCAAACATTCTATTATTTCAAGAAAATCTTGCATTGGAATTAACAGTATAGTAAATATTTGTGAAGCTCTTTGATATCTCAACCAATGAGCATTGCCAAAGAGCATGAGACCAATAAATTATTTTTTTCAAGTATTTCTGAAATGTTTAAATAACTATATCAGTGATATTTTTCAGAAGATTTTTTTCAGAAAACTAAACCTACTTTTGATGAATATTATACAGTTGAATGAAGCAATAAGGGGTACATCAGTCTTTTCTTTTAAATTACAATAATTCTTGGGTATTTTTTGTTTTTGTTTTTCGTTTTAAGAGACAGAATCTTACACTGTTGCTCAGGCTGATCGTAGCTCATTGCGACTACTTTGAACTCATGGGCTAAAGTGATCTTCCTGCCTCAGCCTCCTGAGTAGCTAGGACTACAGGCATGTAACACCACGTCCAGCTAAGTTTTTAATTTTTTTGTAGAGACAGGATCTCCCTATGTTGCTCAGGCTGGTCTTCAACTCCTGGTCTCAATTGATCCTCCTGCCTCAGCTTCCCCAAGTACTGAGATGACAGGCATGAGCCACTGTGCACAGCCCAATAACTATGTTAGGTTTATAACCTAACATAATTGGAATACCATTCATAGTCACAGAAATTGAAAGAGATAAAGATTTAATTGAAATTCTTTTTCACATGCAATCAATTAAAAAGTTAGTATATCATTAGTTAAATTTTTTAGACTATAAATTGACAATACTTTTATGAGTACTTTGGAGCCCTTTGATTAAAATGTACTCACATATTAATTGGGCAGTGTCTCTTATAGCAAAACTAATTTTGAGTCAAGTGATAATTGATATTGTCAGAAATGTTTTGGTTTTTACAGGTAATTACTCATTGGCTTAACTGAAGATCTTTCATTTTATATAAAACTCTAAAATTTTTTTATCATAATAAAATTTTCAAAATAATTACATCTTTTGCCACCAGTCTATCCCCACCCCCCCAAAAATGGTTTTCTCTTCTTGAATACAAATCCAAGCATTTTGATGGTTCAACAATATTATAAGCTCATATCATTCTATAAATTGTTAAGGTTTTTGTTTGTGTTGGACATTTATTTCTGATTTCAGGCAATTAAGTTTGTCAATTTTGTTTTGAGTCAAAGTTGTTTTGATTGTTAAGAAAAAAGTTGTAATTTTATCTAGATTATCATCTTAAAATTTTCTTTTACACTAAAAACAAATGGAGCTTCTTTTTCACTCTGCCATGGTAAATTTCATTGGATATACAGTGTGAAGTTTTTTGGCATAGTTACTTTCAGTTTTTTTCCTTCTCTTCACTCTTCTACTCCTAGCTCTTTTGCTACATTTCTACTGAATTCCACATTATTGTTGTGCTTTGGTTTCCCATATAAAAATTTGTCCAGACTTATTTTATACTACAGAAATTTTACTTATAATTAAAATAGTTAAGTATTTGAATTACTAGTTATATTTGCATTGTGCCATTGTAACTCCTGCTGTCTGCATAAAACATTCGAGTTAACAGGTTACAACACATTAAATCTACAAATACAAAAAGACATTTGAACTGAATCTGTCTATTGACAGCGACTAGATTAGTGATATGTTTTGTGTGATACTTAAATTATCACGTGTGTTTAACATGCACACTGCAATGCAACATTATCTTGTGTGATACATCAAGTAAAGTGAAATGTAAAACCAACGAAACAATAAAGATATGCTCAATGGATAAATAAATCACTCTGTTCCCATATTTAAATGTAAATGCAAATTAATTAAAATGAAAATACAATAAGAAATGCAGTTCCGCAGGCACATAGCCACATTTCTAGAGCTTTATAGTCATCTCTGGTTAGTGGCTACCTTATAGAAACTGCAAGTCAATACCTTGTCATAGTTAAATGATGAGGACTTAATGGAATGGCTATGAAAATTAACCGGGTGTGATGGCGTATGCCTGCAATCCCAGCTACTCCAGCGGCTGAGCCAGAAAGATCGCTTGAGCCCAGGAGTTTGAGTTTGCAGTGAGCTATGATGATGCCGCTTCACTCTAGCCTAGGTGACAGAGCAAGACCCTGGTATATACTTTTCAAGTATTTATAATTAGAAAATATTTGCCTTAAACATACTTTGCTATGAAAAGTGATTGTAATCACTCAGAGTGAAGGAAAATCTCCAATCTGTCATGTTGGAAGAGCCAACAGAGAAGCAAATGCCTACCTTTAGATGAACTTGCCAACCTGAGTGCTTTCAGGGTAACAGTGTCAATTAAAATAGCTGGAAGTTAGGAAAGAATATCTAAGGATATAGAGGTACCTGGGGGTAAAATCTCCACAAGACAGCCTCTCCAACTTTATTCAGATCTATACTGAAACGTATCATCTCAGAAGTGGTCTCTCTGATTTCCCCATTCTCTTATGTGAGTTGGTGATCTTCATATCAACAATCTATAAAATTTTAATATTTATATATATTTTTTCTCATCTTCACTCCCTTAAGAAAAATAAGCTCCATTAAAACAAGGAGTTTGTGCCTTTTGTTCATGACTGTCTTCCTCACAAATGTAAGAATATCAGGCATGTATTGGGCGATCAATACACATTAATATTCAAATATCCATGGAATGAATTAGTAAATCTGTTAATAATGAATCCTACATGCTTAAAGATTAAAGAATCCTACATGCATGCATACATACAAATGTGTATATGTACATGTAAACACACATGCTTGTGTGTTTGTGTAAATTTATATACTCATTTCTTTACTCATCAGAGGATCCACTACAGGAAAACACAATGAGATTATAATGTTCAGCAAACACAGATGAGATCCATTGCTTTCAGGGTACTTAGAGTCTAACTGGGAAAATATATATTAAGTTACTACTCAAAATGATAATTTCTAACTATGAAGAAAATTGCCATGAAGGAAAGTCACACAGTATAATAAGGCCACAAAGGGCTTTAGCTTTATCTTGGATGTCAAAGAAGGCATCCCTTATAAACTGATATATAATCTGAAATATGAATAAGGAAGACACGTAACTAGACAAAAAAGAGAAAAAGTTTCCCCAGAGAGGGAATGACATGAACAGAGGCCTTACAGAGTGAGGTCACGCGGAATTGTTCAAGTACTGAAAGAAAGTGGTGGAAGAACAGAAACCAATAGAGCTTATAAGAATGAAGCTAGGGGGCTATGCCAATTGTATAGGGGCTTGTGTGGGCAGCAGTAAGTATTTTGATCTTTGTCCCTTAGGACAAAGAAATGGGAAGCTATTGAAAAATTTTAAGTAGTGGGTGTGTAGAGTTTATGAAATATGGAATCAACATAGATACCTTAGATTAGAGCAGTGACAGCACAGATCTTTTTTGCTTTAAGACCATGTGGACATGAAATAGCATAGACTGCCTCTATCTTCCCAAAAGGATATTCACTGTATCAACCTGGAATTTTGTTTTACTGGCCTCATTTTCTATCTGAATCATTAGAGTATTTCATCCCCCCAAAGACACTCTGCAAATGGCAACGTGAGCTCAAATCTTAATTGTCCCCTTCTTAGTACTCAGTGTTGATCTGAATTCAGACACAGACTTTCATTTACCCTTGATATAACAATCATATCTGGCCGGGCGTGGTGGCTCACACCTGTAATCCTAGCACTCTGGGAGGCCGAGGCGGGAGGATCGTTCAAGGTCAGGAGTTCAAAACCAGCCTGAGCAAGATCAAGACCCCATCTCTACTAAAAATAGAAAGAAATTAATTTGCCACCTAAAAATATATATATAAAAATTAGCCAAGCATGGTGGCGCATGCCTGTAGTCCCACCTACTTGGGAGGCTGAGGCAGGAGGATCACCTGAGCCCAGGAATTTGAGGTTGCTGTGAGCTAGGCTGATGCCACAGCACTCTAGCCCAGGCAACAGAGTGAGACTCTGT
>CAUYRT010098588.1:0-13917 GCA_963574885.1 Lepilemur ruficaudatus
TTTTCCCCAGTGTATATTTTTGACTGGTTTATCAAAGATTAAGTTACCGTATACAGATGGATTCATCTCTGGATTCTCAGTCCTGTTCCAAAGATCAATGCTTCTGTTCTTGTACCAATAAAAGGCTGATTTGATTATAATTGCTTTATAGTGCAGCTTGGAGTCTAGAAGACTGATGCCTCCCCGTTTGTTCTTTTTGCTTAAGATTGCTTTGGCTATACGAGGTCTTTTCTGGTTCCATACGAAGATGGTACTTTGATGGGGATTGCGTTTATTCTGTAGATCACTTTAGGTAATATTGACATTTTAGCAATACTGATTCTACCAATCCATGAACAAGGCTGATTTTTCCATCTTTTTCCATCTTCTACAATTTCTTTTTTTAGTGTTTCGTAATTCTCCTTGTATAAGTCTTTCGTATCTTTTGTTAAATTTACTCCTAGACATTTAATTTTTTGGGAGGCTATAGTAAAAGGTATTGCCTTTTTGATTTGAGTTTCGGCATGACTATTTTTGGCGTATATGAATGCCTCTGATTTGTGTATAAAACCTGAGACTTTACCAAATTCATTTATCAAACCAAGGAGTCTCTCGGAAAAATCCGTGGGGTTTTCTAGATATAATACCATATCATCAGCAAAGAGCGAAAGTTTGATCTCATCTGCACCTACTTGGATACCCTTAATACCACCGTCTTGCCTAATTGCTATTGCTAGGACTTCGAGCACTATGTTGAATAGAAGAGGAGAAAGTAGACATCCTTGTCTATTTCCAGTTCAAAGTGGGAATGATTTCAGTTTTTCCCCATTTAGTATGATGTTGGCCATAGGTTTGTCATAAACGAATTTGATAATTGTAAGGAATGAGCCACCTGTACCTATTTTGTTTAGAGTCTTTATCATAAAGGCATGTAGGACTTTGTCAAATGCTTTTTCTGCATCTATTGAGAGAATCATATGGTCTTTGTTCTTGCTCTTATTTATGAGGCGAATTGCATTTATAGATTTGCAAATGTTGAACCAGCCTTGCATCCCTGGAATAAAGCCCACTTGGTTGTGATGAATTTTTTTTTTTTGATGTGTTGCTGAATTCTATTAGCTAAAATTTTGTTGAGGATTTTTGCATCTATATTCATGAAGGATATTGGTCTGTAATTTTCTTTTTATGTTGGGTCCTTTCCTGGTTTTGGAATTAAAGTGATGTTCGCTCCGTAGAATGAGTTTGGAAGGATTCCATCCTTCTCAATGTTGTGGAATAAATTCTGAAGAATAGGTATGTGTTCTTTTTTGTATGTTTGGTAAAACTCTGACGTGAAGACATCAGGTCCTGGACTTTTCTGCTTTGGGAGGTTCTTAATTACTGCTCCAGTTTCTGAGCTGGAGATTGGTCTGTTTAGGGATTCTGTTACCTCCTGGGTGAACTGAGGAAGGGTGTATGTTTCCAGGCCCCCCTGGGTCCTTATACTACACTTTGAGAACTATTGCTGTATAGAAAAGGGGTCACAAAATTTTATTGATTTCATATGCTGTTGATAAGAGTTTGAGTAATCATTTCCCCTACTTTTTTTTTTTTTTGAGACAGAGTCTCACTCTGTTGCCCAAGGTAGTAGAGTGCCGTGGCGTCAGCCTATCTCATAGCAACCTCATACTCCTGGGCTCAAGCAATCCTTCTGCTTCAGCTTCCCGAGTAGCCACCATGCCCAGCTAATTTTTTCTATATATGTTTTTAGCTATCCAGATAATTTCTTTCTATTTTTAGTAGAGATGGGGTCTCGCTCTTGCTCAGGCTGGTCTTGAACTCCTAACCTCCATATCCTGCCTCAGCCTCCTAGAGTGTTAGGATTATAGGCGTGAGCCACCCCATCCGGCCCATTTCCCCTACAATATTAATGTGCTAAACACATTGTAAAAAAATACACAAAATAAAAAATTTTAAGATTGAAATTAAAAACATTAGCAAGAATTTAAGGGTTTTTCTTCCTGTACCCCAAGTATTGTCTTGCATGTATACACCTCCTTAGAGACCCATGGTTGTAAAGAATGAAGCCTTTAAACATAAGGCCTTTGGGTTTGGTGAGTAGAGGGCCTATACTGTCAACCTTTGAGAAAACAATATCTGTAAAGTGCTAAATACAGAAGTAATGTGTACAAAGAGTGGAGGGGGTGATAGAGGAGAAGAAGTCGAGATAAACTGCTCTTTTGCTTGGTGAGAGACAGAAAGACAATAATTAATTTTCTTGGCCAGGCAAGGTCTAGGTACATTTGAATTAGACACTTTGAAAGAAACCAAGTATCAGTGCAAGCATTAGTTATCTTTAACTTCTCTTGCAAGAATAAAATAAAATGATAAAATCCTTGGTGAATACTTTGGAGATATTCCGAGAATGATGTTTTTATAACAGAGTCAAGCAATATAGTTAATAGTTGGATGGAGGTTTGTTCATTCTAAGTAGGTCAGAACAAGTCATTCTGATGGTTTTGAACTGCAATCATTAGACAGGACTGACCTCTCCTTTTGCAGATCGGTACTCCTCTTCACAAATGAACACATTTCCACAAATGGGCTACTGGAGTCCTCTGAAAAATGATAAATTATGCCCAAAGTGTCACCACCTCCCTGCTCAATATATCATTCCCTCCTCTAGGCACATGTGCTATTCAACATATGCTCTGCTAGATACCACCTAACCCCAGAAAGGGTTCAGTTATAGTATGTTAAGATGTCAAGCATGCAGAGGTACATGCATTTTTGCTAGCCACTCTCAGCAACAGAGGATTTCAATAGCCAGAAGAAAATATCTCTGGTAGTATAATTTTAATGACTGTGAAAGAAAAATAAGAACCAGGAAGGTAACTGCCAAATGAAACCACGGAGGCAACTGTCTCCTCCACCAACTCTGAAAAATACATTTTGGGGGCTTTAACACATATTGTACATTATGAAGACAACAAAAATATATTATATTCCGTCCTTACTAAATGCCAGTAGCTGTTATGAGCTAACTCATGTTACCTCATTTAATCCTTGAGACAGCCTGGCAAGGTAAGTGGTATTATCAACATTTTGCAGATGAGGCTCTGAGAGGTGAGGAAACTTACACAAGGTGCCCAGCTAATCTGAGGCAGAGGAGGAGTGCAAATCCACTAATACAAGACTCCTCTTTTTTACCCTTGTGCTCTGAGATAGCCATAGCAGCAGCGATCCAAAACAACAAAGTGTTCAAGACATTTGTTTTCGGTTTGTAGTTTTCTAATGTAATTTCATAACAGACTAATCATGCCAACAAAAAGTGAGAAAGTATGTAGATTTTAAATACTTTCTCCCCATGTTTATCTTTCCACTAAAACTCAAAAAAAAAAAAAAAACCAAAAAAACCCCCCCACTTTCCTCAAACTTGGATCCAAACCTCATTTCTTAGAATCCTCTGAAATACTTGGCTCAGATTTATGTCCTCTCCAAAGCCAAATGACTCTGTTATTTCCCCGTCTTTATGAAGAGTAAAACAATAGTGACAACTTCTTTTACTTCTCTTTACTCACTATGTTTGTATGGGCTTTTTTCCTCCTCAACATGAATTTTAATTTTTTAAGTAAACAAAATAACCATTTACCAATCTCTTGCTTATCCTGGTGTCAAAAATGGGCAATTCTTTTCTCTGACTGGCTACAGCAGAAACAATAAGGGAATTTCTGCAGAAGGGATTACTTGGTACATAGGGATTGTTTGTCTCACCTGTTTGCCTTCTCTTCCTAAGTCTGCTATTGGTGATTTTTCACCAAGGCAGCCTAATTACCAAGTTGCTACAGTAAAGGTTCTTCTATTCTTTGCCACAGTTTCTTTTTTTTTTTTTTTTTTTTGAGACAGAGTCTCACTCTGTTGCCCAGGCTAGAGTACCGTGGTGTCAGCCTAGCTCACAGCAACCTCAAACTCCTGGGCTCAGGCGATCCTTCTGCCTCAGCCTCCCAAGTAGCTAGGACTACAGGCATGGATCACCATGCCTGGCTAATTTTTTCTATATCTTTTTAGTTGGCCAATTAATTTATTTCTATTTTTAGTAGAGACGTGGTCTCACTCTTGCTCAGGCTGGTTTCGAACTCCTGACCTTGAGCGATCCTCCCGCCTCAGCCTCCCAGAGTGCTAGGATTACAGGTGTGAGCCACCATGCCCAGCCCACAGTTTCTTTGTAATACTTGCCCTTTACATAACCCATTCTTAGAATCTCAGAGGTGATAGGAGATGGTCTAGAAAGATTAGAAAGATCCCACTGGTTTTGTGAAAGCTTGGAAACAGACCCTTGGAAAACTAGTAAACTCTTCAAGGCCAAAAATGATTAATTATTCTTCTATAAGCCCTTAGCACTTGGAATAAGTTCTGTTTGACATGTAGTAGGTATTAAATAAATGTTTATTGAACAGGAAATGACGGCAGCTTAAGATGTCAGTACAAACACCAAAACAACAAGGCCAGGGCATCTGATTTGTGAAATGGGGAAGGAGATTTATGACTTAAAGATTTATGACTCAGTATTTCCTAATTTTCTATTTCATGAGTTGTATTTTGTGGGTAATTTTAGACCAGTGGTTGGCAAACTTTTTCTCTAAAGGGCCAGATAGTAAATATTTTAGGCTTTGTAAGCCAGCAGTATATGTTCTCTATTGTAGTTACTCAACTCTGCCTTTGGAGTGTGAAAGCAGCTCTAGACAATACGAAAATGAATGAGCATGGCTGTGTTCCAGAAAAATTTTATTTATGAAAATAGGTTGCAGTCTGGATTTGGTGAGAGAGCCATGGCTTACCCATTCTTCATTTTAAGGGTTGAAATTTAATAGACTTTGTATCAAAAGATACTTTGTGAGTCAGTTTCCTATCTTAAAACAACATGACCATATGTAAAAGTCTTTGAATACTCATGGGCTTTGTAACCGTTAATGTAGGTCAATGGATTTGGCATGTAGGTAGAGGGTAAAGAGATAGGGATTACATTCATTGAGATCTCCTGTTAATCTCTAACCTTTAAAGATGTTGGTCATTAAGAGTTTATACCTTTTGGCCCAGTAATTTTTCTTCTCAGAGTATGTCATAAGAAGTAATCAGCAATGAAAGCAAATATTTATATACAGATGTTCAACTTACATCATTTAAAATACAAATTTAGGAACCATTCAAATGTTCAACATTAGAAGAATGGTTAGATCTATTATGATATACCCATATAAAAATATATATCTGTTACCAGCCTCCCCCCAACATTTTTGGGGTCCAGAGCAAGTTGACACAGGGAGGCCCACATAATATATGTCTAAATATTTTAAAGTTATAAATCAAGCTAACAGACTGCTAAAGTATGTTTCATCTTCCTACTTTGACACATACACCTTCTTGATGACCTGGAAGGCCAGCTTTAAATTTAGAATTCTCAGACTCTTTGGAATTCCATGTTGGAATGTGGTGGCTTGGGGACAAGCAGCCAGTCTCCTACTCCTCCTGGCTCTGTTTCAGCCCCACAGCAAAAGGGGCCTTACACAACCCTCACATCCGAAATCCATCAATGCCCTCTGACCCCTGGCCCCCCAACCTTGGGCCTGGGTGTACACAGTGCTGTGCAGTTTGCCCTCAAGGGATAGGCCTGTGGAGGAGGGTCTAAGCAGGGCCTTTTGGTTATATTCAGGATTCCCCATACCATGAGAATGAGAAGGATGACAATAGAATAGCTCAAACTCTATGTGGATACATCCTCCTTTTTCTGTGGACCCCTTGTCTCCTAGCATGGTATATAACCAGAGAATGGCCAGAGAAGGGTTGCTGTAAAATACAGGATCCAAGGTCAGGGAGCATTTGCTTAATTTAAGAGTACTACTGCCCATTACAATGGTTAGCAAAAGGTTTTAATAACATGAGAAACATTTTCAATATGATTTTATGTGAAAGAGGCTTAGAAGTAAATATGCAGACTGATCTCAATCATGTGAAGGAAAATTGTGTACAAAAAGAACTGGAAGTAAAAAAGCAGAAGTCAAAGGAAACATGCCAAAATGTTAAATGCAGTTGCCTTTGAGTGCTGAGATTAGAGTGAGTTTTTTAAGATATTTTAACTTTTTCTTTACTCTCCATATCTCCTAGAGTGAGCATGTTTTGCATTGATAACTAGAAGAAAAATAACTTAAAAAACACTTCCTAAACTATTGGCCATGAGTGTTAATAAATGCAGCATAGTCCTAGAGTAATTGCTTTTTACTCTTCTTTTTGACCTTTAAAATAGCATTTATTGCCTTTTTATTGTAAAAGTCTTAAAATTAAGGATGTTTTGAAAATGTGTAGAGGAAGGCAGTGTGGGACAGTGGGAAGAGAGAGCATATCTTGGGTTGGATGATCTCATCTCGACTATTTACTAGCTGTGTAACATTGGGGAAATCTTCCAACTTCTCTGGACTTCAAATTCCTTCCCCCACCCCCGCCCCGAGGCAGGGTCTTGCTCTGTCACCCAGTTTAGAGCGCAGTGGTGTCATCATAGCTCACTACAACCTCAAACTCTTGGGTTCAAATGATCCTAATGCCTCAGTCACCATGCCCAGCTAATTTTTCTATTTTTTGTAGAGATGGGGTTTCACTCTGGCTCAGGCTGGCCTCAAGCCATCCTCCCGCTTCTGCCTTGGCCTCCCAGAGGCCAGGATTATAGGCATGAGCCACCCCTCTGGGCCATCAAATTCTTTTTTTTAGTCTCAGTGACGTACTTCCAATAGATCCTTCTTACCTCTACTGTGGACTCAGTAGCAGGGAGATGAAGAGGACAGTGCCTGAGGGACTGAGGCAGCCCTCAGTTAAAGTAAAATGTCCCTCCTGAGTGACTGGGGAAGTTGGTGCGTAGTTAGGTGGGAAAGGTAGACCAGAGCCTGCTTCCCTCCTCCTGGGCCTGATGCCGCAGCCTCCCTGGTTCCCTGAGGGGTGTCCCGGGTGTGTTGTGAGTGGGGCGTGTGGTACAGAAGCTCGAGGAACCAAGCAGCCGCTGCACACACACACCTTTACCCTCACTGAGTCCCCTGGGAAGTATAGATGTGCAGAATGGCTCCCTAAAGGGGCATTCGGAAATAGACTAAAAAAGAAAAATTCTTTTTTGGAAAATGGGGATAGTAATAGCTACATCAGAAGATGTTTATGGGAAGTCATTATAATTGCATATAAAGACGGCTTGGCACATAACGGGCCATCAGTGTTGCTTTCCTGTCTCCGTTCTATGACTTGTGAGCTAGGAGTAAGAATAGAGATGTTCCCTGCCTCTCAGGATGTCTGTAAGTTAATGGGAAAAATAACACATAAAACACATAGTAATCAACTAGAGAGCAAACAACATAAGTATAATGAGGATAACTAAGATGGGGATGATTGGTGGTTGTGGGGACCATTGGCAACTCATTTTTTCTGGATCTGGTGAGAGTTTCACCCCAATAGGTGAAGTTTATGCATGTATGTTAAAATAACTCAAACCAGATTTAAATCCAGAACTCCCTAGAGGCTGTGACTGGAGTTCTCATGGTCTTGGATATATTTGTTAACTGGATAAAAGACCACAAACAATTATCTCTTCAAATTAGAGGCTGGGTGGAGGATGTAGCTATTAATTTTACTTTAGCGTGAGTTCCTAGCTATAGTTCCTAGCTATATACTGCTTATTGCAGTAAACAAGGGAAACGTGTTTGTGACAAGCAAAAAGCAAATTGGCCACTTTAATGCTAGTGTTATTTAAGATATCAGCAATACTAGGACATGAGCAATTTCCTTTTGTTCCAGTCTTTGTCTAAGTGGTGGAAGAGAAAGTCTGGCTCAAATTATAGAAAACCAGAAAAAGTGCAATATTATGTTAGAACACTCTTAAGATTACAGCTGAAATTTGTCTCCCAGATCTTTTTGTCTCTACCAAATGGCCATGTGTCATTTTGAAGGTGGCCGAAGGGATGAAACTAGAATTAATGGGCAGAACATCAGGCACAGAGATTATTATTACCATTTTATCCACCTGCTTTTGTGTTCTTGGGACTTTCTGAGAATGCTTCCCATGTCCCCTGGCAGTAAAAACCACCTCCTTGCTACTGAGCTGTTATAAAAGACAGTAGAGAATATTTCCAGAAATTGTTTTAAGTTGTTGAAATATCTATATAAATACAAAGTTATACTGCCATGGGTACCATCATTTATTTTACTACGACTTTAAAAAAATTGACCTTGTTATTACTGTTTCTTAGCAACTAGATGTACGTTTATTGAAAATTGGCATCTTCTTATACATTTTTTTTTTTTTTTTGAGACAGAGTCTCACTTTGTTGCCTGGGCTAGAATGCCATGGCATCAGCCTAGCTCACAGCAACCTCAAACTCCTGGGCTCAGGCGATCCTCCTGCCTAAGCCTCCCGAGTAGCTGAGACTACAGGCATGCGCCACCATGCCCAGCTAATTTTTTTCTATATGTTTTTAGTTGTCCAATTAATTGCTTTCTATTTTTAGTGGAGACGGGGTCTCGCTCTTGCTCAGGCTGATCAAATGTCTTTCATATGACTAAGAGGTATGATCTGTTCGTATTCCTCCCAGCTATGAAGTAAAGTCAGTGAGCTAACTTGCAGTCAGTTTGGGCTCTGCTGCCTACATCTGGGTAACCTTGGGTAAGTCCCCAACCCTGCTGATGTGTTTCCTCAGATAGAAAATGGGGATAAATCATATCCCTCAGGATTGGTATAAGGGTTAAATGAGATGATACTGTGAAAACAGCCATTTCAGAATGTAGTATTTAGTAAATATTCAATACATGTCTAGAGAATCTAAGTCTGTTTGATCACACCATAGCAAAAAAAGGAAATTAAGGATAAAAACAGCAAGTAACAGTGCACTAATCCTTAAATTCAGATGAAGACCCCATGGTCCACAGGGTAGCTTATAGTAGCTTTTGTTTTTTCTGCCAGATAGGCATAGACAGCATACAAACCTTAAAGGCCCTACTTTATCCTTTCTAAGTTCTTTTAATTATGTGTCTCTTAAAAAATTACTCTAGATTCTTCCAAAGAACCAGTGTGACCTTGACAACAAGGCTGGTATCAATGGGTCAACACCCAGTCATAATTGGGTTTTATTTGTCTACCTTCCAAGACCTGAATTTTGAAAACTAAAATAATAATAATGTAGATCCAATAAGTACAAAAGTATAAAGAATAAAACTCAGATACTTTTTCATGCATATTCTGTTTTCTATCTTCATGAAGAGGAAGTAAATCATACATAAACATTCCAATGTCAGAAATATATTCCAAAAACTATTTGTGGGATGTGGTCAGATTCGGATTATAATGATATCCCTTTTGTCATTATAATGACAAAAGAAGTAAACAGGGCTCTCTCTTCCATATGTCAAATGTACTCACCAGATGATAGCCGAATGATCATGGCTATCAGGCTAAAATCTAGTACTGCAAGTGTTTCTCCTTCGAGGGGTTATTTATGTTTGTTCCTAAACATGTATTTGCCACTTGTTATTGTAAATGAACATGTTAGTTAGACATTAAACAAGCAATGAAATTTAAATTATAAAACAAAGATAGTTATTTTTTCTGTGAAAACTAGATTGAATGATTTGGAACTTCATAAAGGTGAGTTGCCAAAAACAATTCCTGTTGAAATAGGTGTGATGAAAGTGCTGTAAAGATGTTGATGGGGAGAATCATAAAAATCTAGGAGTAGTCTCGACTTATATTGTTTAATAAGCATATTTAAATTCTTATTTCACTCTAAACAGACAGAAACTGGAAATTATAGATATCACATTATGGATGTGGTTCCTCATAGGAACCTCCAAACAGTTGGTTCTTACCCAAATCACAAGCTCTTGTCCTTAATTCAGATTGACCAGTGAATTTATATTTACATGTTTTAAGTTAAATGAATAAATGGATCTTTGTGTGTGTGTGTGTGTGTGTGTGTGTGAGTCCTCACTGTATAGGCCAGGGTTCAATCAGGGAACAGAGCCACTATGAATATTATAAGAATAAAGTGGCTGGGCACAGTGGCTTATGCCCGTAATCCTAGCACTGGAGGATCACTTGAGGTCAGGAGTTCAAGACCAGCCTGAGCAAGAGTGAGACACCCCATCTCCCCTCCACAGGGGAGGCTGAGGCAGGAGAATCACTTGAGCCCAGGAGTTTGAGGTAGCAGTGAGCTATGATGGTCCCACTGCACTCTAGCCAGGGCAACAGAGCGAGACCTTGTCTCCAAAAAAAACACAAACCTCATGAAAATCAACTGAAAAGCTATTATAAGCAATAAGAGAATTCAGAAAGTGGCTGGATATATAATTTAAATGTGAAAATAATATATACAAACAACGAGCTAGAAGACATATTAGGGGGAAAGGTCCCATTTAGTTTAACAAGGAAAGGAAAAAAATCTAAACAACAAAACACCTGATTTTACACTTAAATAGAAGTATGCATGATCTAGATTAGTGGTTCTCAACTAGGGATGGTTTTGCCCCCCCAAGGAGTATCTGGCAATTATCTAGAGACATTTTTGATTGTCCAGTATCAATAGTGCTGAGGTTGTGAAACCCTGATCTAGGTGAAGAACACTATAAAATGTGACTTAGGACCACAGAAGAGGGCTAATCTGTGTTTTTGGATAAGAATCTCCTAACTGGTAAAATACATAAGTTTTTCCTAAATTAATATATAAATTTAATGAGATCTCAGTAAAAATAAAATGAACCAGAAAAGCTGATTCTGAAGTTTGTATGTAAAATTAAGCAAGAAATTCTAGAAAAATTCTGAATAAGAACAGTAATGGTACAAAAGGCAATCCCTGTCAGATATTATAATAAAACATCTAAAACTATGATAAATATAGCATTAAACTCATTGTAATAGACCCAAATACACACTGGAATTTAGCATGAAATGAAGAAGACTTTTCAGATTAGAGGGAGAAAAATGCATTATTCAGTAAATGGGCTTAAGTTAATGGGATGCAATCTGGAAAAAAAAAAATTAGATCCATATTCCATATTTTATACCAAAATAAATAACAAATTAATTAAATATTTAAGTATAAAATTATAGTAAACATGGGATTTTTTTCTTAATCTAAGTTAGGATGAACTTTTTAAGTTTGAAAATAAAAGATTGACAAGTTCAATACATAGAAATAAATATTGTATAACAATATAACTTAAAGTTGGAAGATGAATAATGAGCTGGAATAATACAACTCATATCACAAAGGGCTAATTTCCTTAATTTGTGAAGAGTGCTTTTATATCAAAAAATGGAAAAATGGGTAAAGAATATTAATAGACATTTCATAGAAAGGCTATAAATGGCTCTTTAACTTGAGAAGATACTTAACCTCACTCAAGGGGAATACAAATTAAAACTTCAGTGAGCTACTGTTTTTATTCAATTAAATAATCAAAGTTCTAAGTTTTGGTCCATTGGTGTGACTCTGTAGTCCCAGCTACTTGGGAGGATGAGGCAGGAGGGTCACCTGAGCACAGGAGTTAGAGGATGTCGTGTGCCCTGATCGTGCCTGTGAATAGCCACTGCACTCCAGCCTGGGCAACATAGCAAGGCCTCATCTCTAAAAGAAAAAAAAAATCAAAGTTCTAAAAGTTATAATAACATTCCATGGGTAAAGGTATCATGAAACAGGCTCTCTCATATGTTGTTGGTGGGAGCATCAGTCCCTGACGTTTTTGGAACCAGGGACCGGTTTCGTAGAAGACAGATTTTACACGGACAGGCAGGGGGGAAGCGGCCCCCAGGCAGTGATGCCAGCAATGGGGAGCATCTGCTGTAAATGAAATTTCTTTGCTCTCTGGCCCACTGCTCACCTCCTGCTGTGAGCCCTCCCTCCCCCCGCCCACCCCGTTCCTAAATTTCATAGAAGACAATTTTTCCATGGATGAGGATGGGAGGTGGGGGGAGGCAGAGCTCTGTGGTCCCTAACAGGCCACTGACCAGTACTGGTGCATGGCTCAGGGACTGGGGACCATATAAATTAATATAATTTCTGTAGAGAGCAACTTAGCAATATCTATCAATATTTTAGATACACATACGCAGCAATTTCACTTGTAGAATTTATCCTACTGAAGTACACATTTGAAATGGTTGTGTATACAGTTAATCATTGCAGCATTCTTGGTACTAGCCAAAGATTGGATACTCACTAGTGAACTCGTTAAATCAATCGTGGAATACTAAACAGCCATAAAAAGCAATGTGGACCCTATATTCTGAAATGTAAAAATCTCCTAGATCTATTATAAAGTGAAAAATGTAAAAAGCAGAAGAGTGTTTGTAGTGTGCCACCATTTTTGTTAATATATACATACATACATACATACACACACACATATTTATAATTCTATTTCATCTTCCCTCAGGCAAATAAAACTGGTTACAGTGGTTGTCCCTAGGGAGAGGTATTGAGTGGGAGAGGAGTAATTTTTATGGTAGTTATATGTGTGTGTATATATGCACATATATACTATGGGTGTATACTACCTACTAAAATACTCCTAGTTTAAAATGTTTTTAAGAGAAATACATATAGCCCACATCATTGGGGAATAAAGAGTTCCTAATTTTTCCAGAGAATCATAATCATGAATGTATAGAATTTCTAAGTTGCAAAGAATCTTTAGAACTTATTCTCTTAAACACTTAGGTTTTAAAAAGTAATGATTTTATAGAAATGTTTTAAAACATTATTATAGGCTATTAATTGCTTAATAAGTATACCCTTATCTTGATTATTTAGGTTATGTTCGACAGCTTAGTTTTGGGCCAGGCTGTAGACTAGAGTCACGTACCGCTAAGCTGAATGGCTCCAGATCATTACGTATTTTAAGTTCTTTCTGTTTTTAAAAATTATTTTTCTATCTTCACTCTGTGTCAAATTAGAAGCTTTACATATATACATATACATATATAGTCATTGTTCTTGCTCCTAGCATGCCACTCCTTTTGATCTGCCAAAAGCTAGGGGTCATATAAGCAAATTTCTTCAAACTGTGTCTAAATGAGAGTAAGTAAGTTTGGGATAGTGCCGATGGCTCCCCTTGATTGAAGTGAAAATACCTTTAGTATGTGAACTTTGTGCTGTCTGTTTTGTCTGTTTATATACTCATTTGCCTACATTTTTTTTCTTTCTTCCGAAAATTTTATTGGGGGAATACTACAAAACATTTACAGTACAATGTTTACAGTCACAATTTGTAGTGAGCTGATTTCCCAAAATATATTACACTCAAGTTGACTTGTTACATTCAAAAACCTACTCTGTCAAAGTAGTCCAGAGAGTACATACATAGTGCTCCAACTCTATCTATGTACAACCAACACACCATTTTAAGTGTACGATTAAATGATTTTCAGTGGATTTACCGAGGTGTACAGTTAATCACATGAATCAGTTTTTGAGGAATTCCTTTCTCTATTGAGACCCCTAATTCCGCTCCCCAACTACTTTTCAAGCATATCCCACCCCTCCACAGTGCCCCCCTACATCGCTCAGACGTGGGTTTACCTCCCATCCCCCAATTCCCTAGTGTTCGCTCCCACCCTTTGAGCACCATAGTGTTAATCAGTCAATACCAATTTGATGGCGAGTACAAGTGGGGCCCATTCTTTGGGTCTTGTGTCACCTCACTTCGAATAATGGGCTCGAGCTTAATCCAGGATAATACAAGAGGTGTTAATTCACTGTCATTTCTTAAATTTGAGTAATATTCCACTGTGAACATATACCAGATTTTAACAATCCACTCATGAATTGACGGGCACTTGGGTTGTTTCCATGACCTAGCAATAGTGAATTGTGCTGCCATAAACATTTGGGTGCAGATGTCTTTATCATAGAATGTCTTATGCTCTTTTGGGTAGAT
>CAUYRT010098591.1:0-33349 GCA_963574885.1 Lepilemur ruficaudatus
CTTCTGTTCTTGTGCCAATACCAGACTGATTTGATTATTGTTGCTTTATAGTACAACTTGAAGTCTAGAAGACTGATGCCTCCCAGTTTGTTCTTTTTGCTTAAGATTGCTCTGGCTGTATGAGGCCTTTTCTGGTTCCATACAAAGTGAAGAATTGTTTTTTCCAGGTCTGTAAAGAATGATGATGGCACTTTGATGGGGATTGCATTTATTCTATAGATCACTTTAGGTAATATTGACATTTTAACAGTATTGAATCTACCAACCCATGAACAAGGTATGTTTTTCCATCTTTTTACATCATCTACAATTTCTTTTTTTTGTGTTTTGTAATTCTCCTTGTATAAGTCTTTCACCTCTTTTGTTAAATATATACCTAGATATTTAATTTTCTTTGGAGCTATAGTAAAAAGGATGTTGGGAAGACCCTTTCAGACATCAGCCTAGGCAAAGAATTCTTGAAGAAGACCCTCAAAGCAATTTCCACAGCAACAAAAATAAACAAATGGGATCTGATCAAATTAAAAAGCTTCTTCACAGCCAAAGAAACTATCACCAGAACAAATAGACAACCTATAGAATGGGAGAAAATATTTGCTCTCTACACTTCCAATAAAGGTTTGATAACAACAATCTACCTAGAACTCAAAAGAATTAACAAGAAAAAAATCAAACCACCCCATCAATAATGGGCAATGGAAATAAACAGCAACTTTTCCAAAGAAGACAGAATAATGGCTAGAAAAAAGTTCAAAATCTCTAATTATTAGAGAAATGCAAATCAAAACCACAATTAGATACCACCTAACCCCAGTGAGATTGGCCGCTATCAAAAAATCCCAGAACAGCAAATGCTAGTGAGGTTGTGGAGAGACTGGAACACTCTTACATTGCTGGTGGGACTGCAAATTAGTGCAACCTTTGTGGAAAAGAATTTGGAGATTCCTTAAAAAGCTAAAAATAGAAATACAATTTGACCCAGCAATAGCATTATTAGGCATCTACCCAAAAGAACGTAAGACATTTTATAATAAAGACATCTGCACCTAAATGTTTATGGCAGCACAATTCACTATTGCTAGGTCGTTGACTTGACCAAGTGCCTGTCAGTTCATGAGTGGATTATTAAAATTTGATATATGTTTACAATGGAATATTACTCAATTTTAAGAAATGACACTGAGCACCGCTTATATTATCCTGGATTGAGCTGGAGCCCATTATTCGAAGTGAGGTGACACAAGACTGGAAGAATAGGCTCCACTTGTACTCACCATCAAATTGGTACTGAAGGATTAACACTATGGTACTCAAATGGTGGTGGTGTTCACCAGGGTTTTGGGGGCTGGGGGTAAACCCACATCTGAGGGATGCGGGGAGTACTGTGGAGGGGAGGGGCATACTTGAAATGTAGTTGGCGATGGGAATTAGGGGTCTCAATAGGGGGAAGGAAATGTTCTAAAACTGATTTGTGTGAATAGCTGTACAACTTAGTAAATTTACTAATAATCATTTAATTGTACACTTAAAATGTATTAATTGCATGATATGTAAATTATACTTCAATAAAGTTAAAAAAAAGAATGTGGAGGTACTAGGACAATTATACATTGTTGATGGCAAGGCAAAATGGTAAAGACATTTTGTCAAAACTCAAAGAACGGTGCATTAAAAGGGTAGATTTTCCTCTTTGTAAATTATACCTTAATTGAAAAATGATATCAAAACAAAACAAAACAAAACAAAGGACAAGCTGACTCTCCTGTTAGGGGCTAATGCAGCTGGTGTCTTTAAGGTGAAGTCAATCTTCATTGATCAGAGGCCAAATCCTAGCACTGTTAAGTGTGATGCTAATTATGCTAAATCTACACTGCCTGTGCTCTGTAAATGAAACAAAAAAGCCTAGAAGACAGCTCAACAACAAAGCCTAGGTAACAGCACATCTGTTTATAGCATAATTTACTAAATATTTTTAGCCCACTGTGTGGAGACCTGCTCAGAACAAAATACTTCTTTCAAAATATCACTGTTCATTAATAATGCACCTGATAACCCAAGAGCTCTGATGGAGATGTACAAGGAGATTGATGTTGTTTTCATGCATGCTAATACAATATCCATTCTGTAGCCCATGGATGAAGAGTAATTTTAATTTTCATGTTTTATTTATTTAAGAAATACATTTTGTAAGGCTATAGCTACCATGGACAGTGAATCCTCTGATGGATCTGAGCTAAATAAATAGAAAACCTTCTGGAAAGGATTCATCATTCTAGATATCATTACAAACATTTGTGATTCATGGGACGAGGTCAAAATGTTAACATTATTAGGAGTTTGGAAGAAGTTGATTCCAGCACTCATAGATGACTTTGAGGTGTTCAAGACTTTGGTTGCAGAAGTCACTGCAGATGTGGTGGAAATAGCAAGAACACTGGAATTAGAATTGGAAAGCCTGAAGATCTGACTGAATTCCTGCAATGTCATGATAAAACTTGCATGGACAAAAAGTTGTTTCTTATGGATAAGCAAAGAAACTGATTTCTTGAGATGGAATCTGCCCCTGGTGACAATGTTGTGAACATTGTTGAAATTACAACCCAAGATTTAGAATATTCCATGAACTTAGTTGATAAAGCAGCACCACAGTTTGAGAGGATTGACTCCAATTTTGAAAGAAGTTATACTGTGGGTAAAATGCTATCAAACAGCATTGCATGTTACAGAGAAATCTTTCATGAAAGGAAGTGTCAATCAATGCGGCAGTTTGTTGTTGTCTTATCTTAATAAATGGCACAGCCAACCTAGCCTTCAGCAATCACCAACCTGAACAGTCAACAGCCATCAACATTGAGGCAATACCCTCTACCAATAGTAAGATTATGACTTGCTGAAGGCTCAGGTGATAGTTAGAAATTTTAAGCAATAAAATATTTTTAGATGAAGGTATGTATATTAAGACATAATGATATTATTTACTTAGACTGCAGTTTAGTACAAACATAACTTTTATATGCACTGGGAAACCAAAAAATTCATATTATTCACTTTATTGCAATATTTGCTTTTATTGGGGTGATCTGGAATGGAACCCTCATAATCTTTGAGGTATGCCAATACTATATGCTGGTCACTGTATTAATGTGCATTGTTTGCATCATTCTGTTTTATTATAACAATACCACGAGAGAGAAACTATTTTTAACCTATTTTAAGAGATGGTAGAGGTTCTCTCTTGCAAGGTCACAATATAATTCACATACCATAAAATTTACCCTTTTAAAAGTGTGTAATTAGTGATTTTTGGTATATTCACAAGGTTGTGCAACCATTACTGCAATCTAATTTTAGAACTTTTTCATCACTCTAAAAGGAAACTCTCTTCCTGTTAGCAGTCACTCCCCCTTCTCCTCTCTCACCAATCAATTTCTGTAACCACTAATCTACTTTCTATCTCTATGGATTTGCCTATTCTAGACATTTCATATAAATGGAATTATGTAATATTTGTCCTTTTGTATATAGTTGATTTCATCAAGCATAGTGTTTTCAAGGTTCATCCACACTGTAGCATCTAACAGTGTTTCATTCCTTTTTATGGCCGAACAATATTCCATTGCATGCATACACCACATTTTGTCTATCCATTTGTCAGCTAATGGACATTTGGATTGTTTCCACTTTTTGGCTTTCATGAGTAATGCTTCTTTGATGATAGGAATTTAATGAGGTAAATAATTTGCTCATTATTATGCAATTCATAGATGATAGATCTAAAATGCAAGCCCAGGTTTGTCTTACTCAGATCCTGAACTTGTAACAACTATTTCATATGGCTTCTTTGACATTCTTGTAAGTCTTATCTTCATGAAGGCTTACACCTTAATGCAGCCTCTTGGGTCCAGATTAACTTGTTCAGTTCTTATTGACTAGACCCAGATTGGGTATAGTCAGGTAAGTGGCCCTCTTCCTGTAGAATTCTGCCCTAATAACACACGTGACTTACTGGAAATGCAATGTGTTACATATTTCCATATCATAGCCCAAAGAAAGATGATGAGGTGGTGACCCCTTTAGCTTTTCTTGTTCTATATCTCAATTCCAAACCTACTTCTCAGTGTCTGGGTTAAAGAAAAAAAACAGCAAGTTATCTAGAAAAATATTTTGTGGCTTCTTCTGAAGCTTCACAAAGTTTAATACTTCCTATTAGTCTTCCCCTCTCTTATGTTGCCAAAGAATGGATAATAAAATCAAGAAAATAAGCACACATACACACAAAAACCAAAAAAAGCAAGGGAGAAATGGTTTGAAGGGCACTGTTGTTTTACTGCTTGTGTTGATTTCTCTCTCTTCACATCATCCAACTGAGCAAAGGCTCACAACTCATATAAGCAACAGGCAGTGCAGAGAACAGCAAATAAACCAAAGAGAGCGTCCCATTTCACTCCTCAGTAGTGACTCACTAGAGTTTCTCCTGCTGTAAACAAGAATCTCAATATGCAAAAAACCACTACTTTTTTCTTCTTATAGCTCCGGTTAGCCAGTATTTAACCATTCAGCGAGGAATTATACCTGCTTCCTTCCAGCAGCAGCTTCTTTACACAGTGCTTTTTTGGGAACAGAGAATGGGAAGCACGTTTGAGTCAAGCTATTTAAAACAAAACACAAATACCAGCTGGCTGGAAGGAGGCACTTTCCCCAGGGGGCACGTTTTCAAGCAGGGGCAAGGAAAGGTAAAATCTTAAATTCACTTTATCATTAAAAACAGCGATCATGATTTCAATCCTGCTGTTTAATATTCTCTCTCTCTCCTTTTTCCAATTGGAAAATCTCCGATCTGTCAAAAATAAAATTTAAAAGGAATCTTTCTGGCTCCCTGTAGCAGAAGCATGTACCTCAAGTCTACATTGAGGCTCCTATGCAGTGAGATGGTTCACAGGCCCATGGATGCTCTGCTGTTACTTCCTTATAGTAATGGATGCCAGGAATTCTTTAATTATAGGGGGTTAATTAATTGGAGCAAACCGCTCAACTTCCCAATGTCTGAATTCTAACTTGTGAAATGAACAAAAAGCAATGTATCCACAGGAGTTTATGGAAACTAATTAAGGTTTATAAAGACCTACTTGGATGAAAGATAATGCAATTATGACTGTAAATAATATGAATATAAATTTCTATGTCATCGCCTGCCCCAAGGGACCCCAAATACTTCAGGTCAGGTACCTGAGTCTATTTAAATTGCATGTTTCCCCCATGAGGCAGAAGGAAGCCAAATCTCAACACTTACATTCTATAATGGGAAACTGAGGACCTCAGAAAATAACTGAGCTGTGCATTCTTGTTACTTAACTCCCAGAGGGATGCATATTTCATGAATTCGTATTGCACTTCATATAAAATCATGGAGAAAGCTTGATTTTATGATTTACATTTGTCTCCCAAGAGAACTGTATGAATATTTTCATTACCCAGTAATTTATGTAAGAGGAAAAGAGTGTGCTTATGTACTTGCTCTACAATGTCATAGCTTATGAAAAATATGGAGAAAACAAATAGTGCAAGGAAAAAAATAGATGACAAAGAATAATTCAACAAATAGTTTGGAAATGATTGATACATTTCTCTCCAACACAGACACTTTTACTTATATGTACATGCATACACATAGCCCCTTTGGGGTATGATAGTGAAGGAAAGATTATAGGTTATATCTTTATACATAATGAAAATTACTCTCCAAATGGCAGCTTAACTTATCTTGATGGAATATTACCAGTATATTACAAAATTCTTATAAATTACTTGGTTAGATTTTATAATACTATTTTCCTATTTTAAATATCTAGGAAGTTATATTCTGTTTCTAATTTAACTTGATACAAATGGTTGGAAAAGAATACATTGCTCACTTTGGGAAATATAATAACTCTTTTGGGCAATTTGGGTGTCATTTAGTATGTTGGATGAAGTAATTTTCTAAATGGTACTCTAGAATGAATACACATTTGAAAGAGAATAATTTACCCATTCTTAGTGGTAGGTTCAGGCTCATTATTTTATAATGGAATTTAATAGTTAATCTAAGTAAGGCAAATCACTTGATTTTTCATGTTTGATCAGTCCTGGTTCTGAACACAGAGAAGTAAACCCTTCTCTGTGGGTGATGAAAGGTCTCAATGGCTGTAGTCAGTGCCATTTACAAGGTTTGGATTTAAGATTCTGTTTAATCCTACTTCTTTCCTGGACCAGACATGGAATTTTAGAGTAAATAGAGTTTTTGTTGTATCTTTTGAGGAGGTTTATTTGAATCCCTTCTGCCTTTTCTTGTTCCCTATGCAATGGGATCTGGTGACTAGAATGTCCTAAAGGCTTGCTATATAGTATGTTCCTCTCTAAGATTGAATGAAGAGAGGTTGCTTGAGAAGGTGAGTTGCATACACCCTCTGATTGCCTTCTGTGAGTCAGAGGGGTTGGACATTGTCACAAGAAGAGATGGGATTATAATCAGAATATGGACTATCTTGGTTTATGTTCTGTGAGTCCTTGAAAAGAATGCATATTCTGTTGGTGGAGTGTTTGATTTATGTTGTTTAAGATCTTGTTGGCTGATGGTATGGTTGAGTTCTTCTATATCTTTGCTGGTTTTTGTATAGTTGTTCTATCAGTTTTTGAGTGCTGTATTCTCTACCTATAAATGTGGATTTTTTTTGTTTCTCCTTTCACTTCTATCAGTTTCACTTCACATATTTTGCAGCTTTGTGGTTTGGTGCATACACATTTAAGCTTGCTATGTCTTCTTGGAGTATTGATCCATTCATCATTGTATAATAATGTCCTTCTCTGTCTCTGGTAATTTTCTTTGTTCTGAAATCTACATTATCTGATATTAATATAGCCACTTCTGTTTCCTATTGACTAATGTTTGCATAATATTTTTAAATTATTTTATTTTCAACCTGCCTAGATCATTATATTTGACATGAGTTTCTTGTAGACAGCATATAGTTGTATCATTTTTTCAGTCCATACTGCCAATCTGTGTCTTTTAACTGGTGTATTTAGATAATTTACATTAAATGTATTTACTCACATGTTAGGGCTTAAGTCTGTCATTTTATTTTCTGTTTTCTGTTTGTTCTATTTTTTGTTTCTGTTTTCTTTTTCCTGTATTCTTGTGGGTTACTTGAACATTTTTTAGAATTATGTTTTGATTTATCTATAGTGTTTTTGAGTGTATCTCTTTGTATAGATTTTATAGTAGTTCTATATGTATTACTTTGTATATACATGATTTACAATACAGTAATCCATGAATAGAAACCTAAGTTCTCTTTATGTTCCCACATCCTCCACCATTGATAATATAATTGAAATATTTTCCTTACATACATTGAGAACCACTTCAGACAGACAGTGTTACAAGTTTTGCTTCATCCATCAAATATAATTTAGAAAATTCAAGAGGAAAAGAAAAGTCTGTTTTTATAACCCAGAGTTTTGTTTACCATGTTCTTTATTCTTTCCTGATTTTTCAAGTTTCCTTTTTATTGTTTTCTTTCTGTTTAGAAACATTCTTTTAAGAGAGCCCTGCTTCCAGCAAATTTTCTTAGTTTTTTTTTTTTAACCTGAGAATTTCTTGATTTTCCCTTCCTTCATGAATAGTATTTTTGCTGGATGTAAGATTATGGGTTGACAATTATTTTCTTCTAGAGCTTTAAAAATGTTATGCATTTCCATCTGGTCTCCATGATGAGATATCTGATGTCAGTTGAATTGTTTTTTTCCATATAAGTAAAGTGTCATATCTCTCTCACTGTCCAAAATTTTTTCTTTGTTTTTAATTTTCATAAGTTTGACTATGATTCTTTTGGTGTATTTCTTTGGATTTATCCTGTTTGTGGTTCAGTCAGTTTCTTGAATACATAGGTTTATATTCTTTGCCAAATTTGGGAAGTTTTCATCCCTCATTTCTTTGAATACTTCTCAGCCCTACTCTTTCTCTTCTGACACAAATGTTAGATTTCCTTTTTTTCAGTTCCAGAGTTCCCTGAGCCTCTCTCTGTTCCTTTGTTTTGTTTCAGTCTATATTTTCTCTGTTGTTCAGATTTGATAGTTTCTATTGTCTATCTTCAAGTGCATTGACTTTTCCCCCTGTCCTCTTGATTTTGCTATTGAGCCCATTTATCGAAAAATCTCTGTTAAAAGTTTATACAGTCTTGAGCCACATAATGACATTTTTGTCAATGACAGACTGCATATAATACAACAGTGGGTCTGTAGGATTATAATGGAGCTAGAGAATTCATGGACAGCTGTCATAACATTGTAAAGCAACACATTACTTGTGTTTGTGGTGTTGCTAATGTAAACAAACACGTTGCACTGCCAGTTGTATAAAAGTATAGCACATATAATTATGTGTAGTATTTGTAATGATACTTGATAATGATAATAATAAATGACTGTGTTACTGGTTATATATTTACTAGACTATACTTTCTATTGTTATTTTAGAGTGTACATCTACTTATAAAAAAAGAACACTGTAAAACACTCTCAGGCAGGTCCTTTCAGGGATACTCCAGAAGAAGGCATTGTTATCTCAGGAGATGACAACTCCATGTGCTTTATTGCCCCTGAAGACCTTTCAGTGGGATAAGATGTGGAGGTAAAAGACAGTGATATTGATGATCCTGACCCTATGTAGGCCTAGGCTAATGTTTGTGTTTGTGTCTTAGTTTTTAATGAAAGAGTTTAAAAATATAAAAATAAAATAAAAAATTTAAAAATAGAAAAAAGCTCATAGAATAAGGATATGAGGAAAGGAAATATTTTTTGCACAGCTGTACTTTGTGTTTTAAGCCAAGTGTTATTACAAAAGAGTCAAAAAGTTGAAAAAATAAAAAACGTTTATAAAGTAAAACAGTTACAAGTAAGCTAAGGTTAATTTATTAAAGAAAGAAGAATGTTTTTTATAAATTTAGTGTAGCCTAAGTGTACAGTGTTTATAAATTTTCAGTAGTGTACAGTAATGTTCTAGACCTTCATATTTACTCACCACTCACTCACTGACTCATCCAGAGAAACTTCCATTTCTGCAAGTTCCATATATTGTAAGTGCCCTATACACGTGTACTATATTCTTTTTTAAACTTTCACATGTATTTTACTGTAACTTTTCTATGTTTATCTACACAAATACATACCATTGTGTTACAATTGCCTCCCATATTCAGTACAATAACATAGTGTACAGTTTTATAACCTAGGAGCAGCAGGTTATACTATGTAGGTTTGTGTAAGTAGACTCTATGATGTCTGCATAATGACAAAATTAGCTAATGGCAAGTTTCTCCAAATGTGCTTCTGTTGTTAAACAACTTATGACGATATTCCTTCACTGAGACTTCCTATTTCTTTGCTAAGATTTTCTATTTTTTCATTTTTTTTCAAGTGTGTTTATAATTTCTTATTGAAACATTTAGAAAATGGCTATTTTAAAATCTTTTTCAGGTAATTTTAACACCTCTGTCATCTTGGTGTTGGCATCTATTGATTGTTTTTAAAATTGTTTGATTTCTTTCTGATTCTTGGTATAATGTATGATTTTTTATTGGAACCTAGATATTTTGGGTAATATACTATAAGACCCTAGATCTTATTTAAATTTTGTATTTGAGCTGACTTCTCTGACACTGCTCTGATAGAAGAAGGAGGGGTCACTTCATTACTGCCAGGTGGGGGTAGAAGTATAGGTTCCTTCCTCAGCCTCTGTTGACACTTGAAATGAGGGAAATCCTCATTTCTGCTGGGATGGGCTGGGAGTTCTGGCTTCTACCAGGTCTCTACTGTCACCTTCCTGGCTGGGACAAAGCCCCTCGTAACTGCTCCTCACATGGCCTCTACTGACACCACAGGGCTTGGCGGAGGTGGCCTCTGGAACACTGGGCCATGGTAGCAGTCTGGACTTTCCACTAGGCCTTCTCTGACACCACCCAGTGTGACAGAGAGGGATGCCCCAGTGTTGCCAGGTGGGGTGGAAGTCCAGGCTTTCCTGACACCACAGAGGGGGGCTCATTGCTACCTGGTGGGGATGAAAGTCCCACTTCCCTACCTGGCCTTCTTTCACATCTACCTTTGCAGTATTGGGTAATGGCTTCGTGACAGTCTCTTGAGGGCAGAAGTGTAGGCTCGTCATTTGGATTTTGTTTGCATGGGTGGGGATGGAGTCAGTTTTTTTTTCTGTGGTATTTGGCTGGAGTAGAACAGTTATTGTCTAAGAATTTTATTTTCTGTGTTGCTAGGCTGCCCCTTTCCTGATCTTTTGGCTACACAGAGAGTAGGCTTTTCTTGGGGCTGTTTTTGGTCTGTGCCTATTGGTGTTTCTGGGTTGCTGGCTTCTTGGTACCCAGTCTGGGTATATATGAGGCAAAAAGAAAACTCAGGGAACTCACCACCAAGTTATTCCTTAGGTATGAGGTATCTGGTCAGTCTGCCTGCTTTTCTCTATCTTTCTTGTCCCTTATGTTTGTTTTATAACATCCAGGGTCTTTAGTTACACTTAGTGGGAGGACGAGGGCAAAGGATGTTTGCACCATCTTTCCTTGGATCATAGACTTTTTAAACTGGAAGGAACTTATATTAGTTAGCCAGGGCAGCCATAATGAAATACCATAGCCTGAGTGGCTTAAATAACAGACATTTATTTTCCTACAGTTTTGGAGGGTAGGAGTCCAAGATCAGGGTGACAGCATTGTTAGGTTCTGTTGAGGCCTATCTTTCTGGCTTGCCGATGGCTGTATTTTAGCTGTGTCCTCACATGGTGGAGAGAGAATGAGAACAAGCTCTTATAAGGGCACTAATCGCATCACAGGGTCTCACCCTCAAGACCTCATCTAGTCCTAATTCCCTCCCAAAGGCCCCATCTCCAAATACCATCACACCAGAAGTCAGAGATTCAACATATGAATTTTGCAGGGGGACACAAACATTTAATTCAGAACAGAACTTAAAAGATATTACAGATGGACTTCTGAGACCCATAGTCGTTAATTGTGTTCTTAAGACTACCCAGTTAGTCCTTGGTAAAAAATTAGACTAAAGAGGGGGTGTCCTAATTCTTAGCCTGCTCTTTTTCATGTTGTAGTATAATGCATCATGACTAGCCATGGAAAAATTATTTATGAAACATAAAAGAGAACTACATCATGATAATTCTACCTCTCATTCTATAAAACGGAAACCAAAACAAAGCAAAAGCCTGGAGAAAATATTTTTCCAGTAATAACCAAACAAGAAAAGGAGAACAAGCTGATATCAGTATTAAAAAGTGGTGGCTAAAAAATATTTAGAGTACTCTGGAGCAATAATAGCTCATAACCTAGATTCTGTGTCCCTTTATGTCCCTTTTGTTAAACCAGTGTGCTCAAAAACAAAAGAAAGCAAAACAAAACACACCACCTGAGGATTATTCCTAACACAGTGTCTTCTGTTATAAGACATGCTTTTCAAATGTGAATTTGTTAATATAGCATGATAGAATTTTCTTTAGTTCATATGTGATCCCCCCAGCATATTAATATTTTGAAGTGATCTGGGACAGATTTTCTCACAATTAAAGAGAAAACTTAGGTAATACACAAAAACCATAAGCAACAAGTGTCAAATCTTGTAAATGTGTCTTTGAGTGTGAGTAGTAGCTAGTTTAATAGCTTTAAGAACTACTGTGTTTCCTAAAACATGAAGCTTTCGGATAAAGCTGTGAATACAGATAAAGAAGCTGTAAAGATACTTGTTATCGTCTGTGTAAATATTGATTATTAAAAAGGGCTATATACTGGATTAGATTTTTTTTTTGAGACAGGTCTCACTCTGTCACCTAAGCTGGAGTATAGTGGTGTAATTATAGCTCACTGCAGCCTCAAACTTCTGGGCTCAAGTGATCCTCCTGCCTCAGCCTTCCCAGTAGCTGGAACTACAGGCATGTGCCACCACACTGGGCTAATTTTTAAGTATTTTGTAGAGATGGGTTCTTGCTATGTTGCCCAGGCTGGTCTTGAACTCCTGGCCTCAAGGAACCCTCCCACCTCGGCTGCCCAAAGTGCTGGAATTATAGGTGTGAGCCGCTGTAACCAGATGTGGATTAGATTTTTAATTTTGATGAAATTGGTCTGCTAAGGATCCAGATCTCAAGGTCAAAGATAAATTCCCAAGATTTAAGAGCATGAATAACTATTGTGTTGGGTGCAAATGATGTTAAACCAGAAACTGTGAAGGATCTTAGATTTTACCCTACCTGTAAGCTAACAAATTAGCCTGCCACACATGTCTATATCTATATCTATATTTATGTCTATATATCAATGATATCTATATTTATAACCATATTTCTATTATAAGATCCTTGGGTCAGAAACACAAATTGTTTAATGTTCATAGCATAATAGCCAGAGTAGCATCTTGCATTCGTTCCCCACACTTCAATTCCCCACAGGGAAATGTGAATGAGAACCAGATATTGCCTGTACATGCTTTTGGTTTTCGTTATAGGAAACAAACCCCAAACTTAGGAGACTAAGCATTTATTAGAGTTGCTGGTAATCTGCTCACTCTCCCCTCTGGAGAGCTATTACTTGTAACTCTGGAACTAAGTAAATATCCTTTGGGAAGGAAAGGAATTTTAATATTCTGGAATGTCTTTGGAGAAGAAGATGTTCTCTATCTTAGGTCCGCTATTCAATCATCCCTGAGCAAAGCTTGTCAGTGACCTTTGCTCAGAAAGTCTGGCCCATGTAGAAAGTAAACAATCCAGGGAGAATTGTCTCCCAACAAATGCCAGTGGATATTTAACTGTGCTAGTATTATTTGGATTGGGATTGTTTGTGTTAGTGCTCTGGTTATAAAGTTGCACAGGTTTTGAGTTAACTGTTCTAAACTTATTTTTTCCCATAAACTCTGTTTTTTAGTGTATAATTTGGCAGAAAATAAAGTTTATCAGGAGCACGTACTTACGTTATAGCACCTATGTCTATTACCTACAAATCTGGAAAGAAACCAAATGAATGGACTTATCTTTTCCCTCCTCTAACTGGAGGTATTGGAATGAGGATGAAATGCAAGGAAGGGAAGTATCTAGGGTTTCACAAGAACTGGAGAGATACTCATGCAGAGGAATGGGCAAGGAATAAATCTTAATCTTCAGCGATCATCACCCGCACTAGCCTTTTCTAATGACATGGGAGGGCCCTAGCACAATGTCTTGATATCATCACGTGTTTTTGTAAAATTTGCAAAAGGAAACTGCTTTGACTTCAGTAAGTTAATAGAGCTGTTTTTTGCCACTTTAGCTTCCCCTTGTGTCAGGTGGCAATGGAATGGCCAACAACAGTTTTTGGGAATTAGTTAAGGGAAAGTTGAGCCAGGGATATAGTTAGTTTGGATTCAGTAGGATGTATTTAAGTGGTTCACAATTCCATCCATGAATATATAAATTATTTTTGAGCCCTCCTAGTGTAGCAATTGCCTCCAGGAACACTACCTTCTGTGGTGCAAGCCCAGCTACAGTCATTTTAAACAACTGCAAAGCCAGAGGCTATATAATAATATAAAAGTGTCCTGAGGTACCTGGCACTGGAAATCTGCAAGTGCTAGAAGAGAAACAAGGTTTGAAAAGTTTGGAACCAGAAGCTAGAATGTGGAAAACTTTCAAATATAATAATTCATATATGAAAGAAAATTGATAGAGAATCTCAAATTTGATAATTCCAAAAATTTATGTGACCATACCAAGAATTAATTATGATGATTAAAGAAATTCTCAGTAATAAAACTATTGATAATAAAAGCAAATTTTAGTACATATGCTAGAAGAGACTAAATTATCTGTAGTTTCTCCATTAGAAATAATTTACTCCAGAAAATTACTTTAAAAAAGTGTTGTCTCATTAAAAGATGAATGAAAGATTGTGGCCATAAATACAGGCAAAAAGTATTATAGAAATGTGTAGGCAATTAATTAATAACTATCATTCTAGATATTATAGTTTCATGGGTTTTGTCATCCTTTTAATACTTACAATGTTTTGGTTTCCTTTTTCATTCTAAATAATAATTTATGTTCATATCCAATTTAGACTGTAACTTTGCATTCTTTTTCTTAAAGAGAGCCCCTCAAATTGTATGAACTTCAGGTTCCATAAAACTCAGATCTATTCCTGATCCTACAGAATGTGCAACCTTACCTCCCATTCCCTTTCCTACATAGATGGAGCAAACACTCGCAGAAAACAAAATGAAGCCCATGTATTCTTCAAGAGTCTGGACATAGCATCAGCTGAACTCCTTTTCTCTTACTTACTCCGCCTTGCTGCGACTCAGTCTATGATTGAACATGAGATATCCAGCTCTTGAATTGTAGCTAAGAAGAGAAAACAAACAGTTATTAGGCACAGTGGTAAAAGGGAAGTAACCCCACTATGTCAGAGAAAAATTACTGGGATAGAGCAGCTCAGATTGAGCATGAATAGGATGAGAAGAAATGGCAATTCAATTATAAAAACACACTTCAGCAACAATAAAAAACAAACATGAACAAAAATAAAAAGGAAGGAAAAAACAATGGATCCAGTCTGGGAGACACTGTGACCAAAAACAAAAGAAAATTTCTCACAAGCACTCTGTGTTATTTAGCAACTTCATAAAGATGAAACCACATGTTGTTTCAGGGAAGACAGGATAGATAACATAATGAGCATGTTGCAGAATAAATTAGTACAACCTCTATGGAAAGCAGTATGGAGATTCTTCAAATAACTAAAAGTAGACCTACCAACCCATGCAGCAATCCCACTACTGGATACCTACCCAAAGGAAAATAAGTCTTTATATTAAAAAAACACATGTACTTGAATGTTTATTGTGGCACAATTCACAGTGGCAAAGATGTTGAATCAACCCAAGCATCCGTCAATTCATGAGTGGTTAATAAAATGTGGTATACATATGCCATGGATTACTACTTAGCCATAAAAAGGATGAATTAATGCTTTTGCAACAATTTGGATGGAACTGGAAACTATTCTCCAAAGTGAAGTATCTCAAGATTGGAAAACCAAGCACCACATGTACTCATTATTGAATTGGAACTAACCAATGAGCCCACATATGCACAGAGGTAAGTAAAACTTAGTGGAAATTAAGCAGGGAGAAGGGGGCACAGGGGAGGGGCAAAACCCTAACTAATTGGCACAATGAACACTATTTGGGTAATAGGCACACCTATAGCCATGACTCAAGCATTGCAAAAATCCATGTAACCAAAAACATTCATACACTCTTAATATTTTGGAAAAAAAACAAAACCCCTAACATTTATTGGACACCTCCTCTAAGCCAGTATTATTCTAGAACATCTCATAGGATATTTCACTTGATTCTTTAGAAACCAATTTTCATAGATGAGGAAACAGACTCAGATCTTTAATAGCTTATCCAAAGTCACCCAGGCAGTAACAACAAAGCCAGGTTTTGAACCCCTCCAAAAACAAACAAAAATACCAAATTGAGGTCCAAACCAACGCATTACAGAATGAATAATTAGAAACATCAGAGACCAGACTAGCATAGGTGAAAATAAAAATGCTAACTTAGGCTTGAGAGAAACATAATGAATGTAGATGAAAAGGAATAAGATAATTAAGTAATTAAATATAAAGTAATATGTAATGGAGAATAGACAAAGACAATCCAATGTAAAGAAAATTGATGACCCTGAGATACATAATCCAATAGATGGAAGTGAAAAAGTATTCAGAGATTGATATAATAGAAGAAAAGTTCCCTGAAATAAGGAATGGACTGAATAAATATATTGGAAAAGGCTACAGCAACCTAGGAATAAATAAAAAGCGATTGACATCTAGCCATATTCTGATTAGGTGGAACTTGAGGGATAAAGAGAGAATTCTTTTTTTTTTTTTTCCTTTATTTTTTATTTTTGTTTTTTGAGACAGAGTCTCACTCTGCTGCCCGGGCTAGAGTGAGTGCCGTGGCGTCAGCCTAGCTCACAGCAACCTCAAACTCCTGGGCTCAAGTGATCCTACTGCCTCAGCCTCCCAAGTAGCTGGGGCTACAGGCATGCGCCACCATGTCCGGCTAATTTTTTCTATATATTTTTAGTTGGCCAATTAATTTCTTTCTATTTATAGTAGAGACAGGGTCTTGCTCTTGCTCAGGCTGGTTTCGAACTCCTGACCTTGAGCAATCCGCCCACCTCAGCCTCCCAGAGTGCTAGGATTACAGGCGTGAGCCACCGCGCCCGGCCAAAGAGAGAATTCTTAAGAAATCAAGGTAGAAAAAAGAATCTCACATACAAAGAGAAAAATAACTTTCTGCCTTTAGGGTTTTTGGTATAGCATTAAGTGCCACATTGAACATAGGTGATTCTACATTATAATATTCAGACAAGTTGCTTTTCAAGTATGAAGAAAGCATGAATTCTCAACACTGTATCAAATACTTTAGGCAATGAAGCACTCATGAGCCCTTTCCCAAACAAAACTTGATGAAATTAAAGACATAGAACAAACCAAACCATTTGTGGTTGGCAGATTAACCCCCCCACTACACCCAAGATGTCGACATTTTAATCCCTGGAACCTGTGAATATATTACCTTATATGACAAAAGGGACTTTGTAGATGTAATTAAGGACCTTGAGATGGGGATACTACTCTGGATTATCCTGGTGGTCCTAATGTAGTCACAAAGATCCTTGCAAGTGAAAGAGGGTGGCAGAAGGGTCAGAATCAGAGAGACACTGAAGATACTGTGCTGCTGACTAGGAGGATGGAGAAAGAAGGCACTGTGAGCAAAGGAATGCAGACAGTCTCTAGAACCTGGAAAAGGCAAGAAAATAGATTCTCTCCCAGAGTCTTGTGAAGAAATGCAGCCCTGACAATACCTTGATTTTAGCCCAGTGAAATCCATTTTGCAATTCTGATATACAGAACTCTAAGTTAATAAAGTTTTGTTGTTTTGAGCACAAAACTTGTGGCAATTTGTTACAGTAGTAATAGGAAAGTAATACAACACCAAGTTGACCACCCAAACAAAAACAAAGAAAGAAAGAAATCTTCCAGATTTCAGGAATGGAGACACCCTGATAAAAATGATTGGCAGTGAACATTGGATTCCTTTAAATATTGAACTAAGACAAATTGACTCTAGGAGTTATGATTTCAGAGTGGGAAATAATTGTATAGCTTGTTGATATTTTAGTTGGGATATTAGCTAGGATACATTTAGGATGCTGTAAAAAGAAATGTAAAAATGAATTGGCATAAATGAAGTAGGAATACATTTCATTCTTACATAAAAGTCAGTGTAGACAGTGTAGGGCTGATTTGGTGGCTGAGGATATTGGGACCCGGGCTTCTATTACTTTATTGTTCTGTGATCATCAGCATGTGGTTTTCAACTTATGTTCCCACATGAATGCCTTAGTTGTCACCATCATATCTGCATTCCAGCCTTGTAGAAAGGTGGAAAAGGCACAGAGGCAAGGGTATGCTCCTTCTCTTTAAAGGCATGATCCAGAAATTGCAACCATCCCATCTCCAGTATTTTCTTGCCCAGAATTTGGTCAGATGGCTACACCCACCTGCGAAGGAGGCAGAAAAATGTAGTCTCAATCAGGGATGTTTTATGCTCAGCTAAAACTTGTACTCTAATTGAAAAAGAAGGAAACAAAGATGGGGGGAAGAGAAGCAGTTTCTGCCACACTTGATAATGTAAAAATAATGATATAACCTGAGTCAAGAAGTGGGGAGGGTGGAAAGAGGTGATGTGATATGTTTCCTCCCTCACATTTTATAGCAGCAGGAAGCCAATCCACCAAAAGCACCTGGAGTTGAAACAGGTGGTTAAAATTATTTCAACTTACAGCTTTTCATAATCACCTTTTGAGCTAAGAGTCATCTTTTAGGAAATACTTCTTATGGTGGGGAAACATTTAATAATCAAAAATTACTTCAATTTCATTTTTTTGTTTAAATAAAAGTAAAACATAATTTTTAAGTCAAAGTAACATGTATGTAATGATTCTGTTGTAATGAAAGTCAATCTATCTTTCTGGATATATGAATACAAAGACAACCACAATAATATTCACATGATATTGATTATGGCTATTTTTGGACAGTATAATTTTAGGAAATTTTTTTTCTTTCTTTGTTAGACTTTTCCAAGTCACTTTAATTATTGTAATGCACACACATTATTTTTAATAAGATGGTAAAGTCTTTGTTCTTAACAAAGATACAGTCATTACTAATGTGAGGAGGAAGAGATTTTGTAAAAAATTTTGTAAGTATTATGAAGTGTCTTTAATTAATGCAATAAGCTTGAATTTCTAAAAAATGTCTTTAACAGCTCTTCTTAATGTGTTAATTATGTTTGCTATTTTACATATCTCCTTTCTGTTTTCCTGTCACAATTAGCAGTAAATCTCTCAAACTCAAAAGTGAATATTTTTAGATAGCAGTAAAATTAAGGAGGTGTTTTCACTCTAAGTTCTTTCACAGGCAAGGATCTCCAAGAAGCAGAGGAGGTGATGATAGCTGCGAAGAGAAAAATGGTGAGGACTGAATGCTATGGGTATGGAAATCCCAAGACAAGCCTGTGGACACTACCTGGGATTGATAAGAGAATGTACCAGTCATGTTAATGTGCTACCTACCCCATAAAAGCCACACATTTAGCCCAGAGTTTCTTCAGCCCTGAAAATGGTGTTTTCTACCACACAACCTATCTTCCTGGCCATAGCTTATTGGACCAGGAGAGGGCAGTCTTAATCTAGGGCAGTCAGTATTTCAGCTGATTGGTGACAACCTCACTGGCTTGGCTTGAAGACATGATATGTGCAACCTCTGGATCATGCTCCTGCCACTGATTAGGTTCGCATGAAACAGACTCTGAGATGTTGAGATCAACATCTGAGGAAGCGGGGAGGGGAAGAAGGAGAAGTTGGCAAAGGGAGAAGTTGAATGGTGATGCAATCTCAGTGTAGGCTCAGCAGATACCGCAGGGAGTTCTAGAGCTGGGATGACTATTCAGAGGTGTCTTGATTTGGGACAAGATGACTGGGCTTTTATTGTCTCTATCAGTCAGTTCCAGCTGCCCTGGAAGGGGACATGACCTTGGGTAAGGCAGCTCTCTTCAGTTGAGGCAACCTCTGCAGGGTGCTGACAGCTGGGGGCTATCTGCCAGCAGCAGTTCCAGGCGTAGGGGAGAAATTCCTTCATTTCTAAAGGGGATCTGGGTGGCACATCACAATGCCTGCTACGGATCTTTTCATCTATTGGCTACAGTTCAAATCTCTATTTTGGGATTTAAAGTAGGTAAAGATTTAAAGTAGTGTGCGTTATCATTGTCCATGGAAGGGAGTGAAGAAGGAGCCTTTGAGGCCATCATGATGCGCGTGGAAGTTAATGTCATGAAACAGAAGCTGTGAGCACACAAGGAAGCTGCTTGAAGCAGGCCAGAGGCAAGGAGGAGTGTCACCAAGCACCGTAATGGCATTAGCTGGGGTTAAGTTATATGAACTCTTGTGGCTGAGCCCTTGGAGATACCTCAAGCTCTGGTATGGTTCTTGATTTTCTGTAGATAAAATTTTCCTTATGGCTCCACATATATTTTTCCTTTAGATAGTAGCCCAAATATCTGATATTCTCTGATGACCCAAGTATACAAAATCCTGTGTAGCTTGGTCCACATAACGCATGGAACTCAGGACCAACATGCATAGGCCATCTTGTTTTTTGGGCCATTTATCTGTATCTCCATAGCTGTAATAACAGGGCCCCAGGCAAGGCAGGATGATAAAAGGTATAGGTCTATGTCCAATGGCCTTTTATCACATTGATCTAACTCCACTTTGATCTTCTTGCCCCATGGCATTCATTCCTAAATAGTGCACATGTTAATAAATACCCTTGAGAGTATTTAGTTAAATCAGTGAGATGGAGCTTTATTTAGTATTGACCTTCACAATAACCTTCATAGTATAAACATTTATGGTGCATCTATTATAAGACAGAGAATAAGCAGAGGTCTTTACAGGCATTATTTCAATTACTCATGAACGAATGAGGAAACTGATGCTTAGGAGATTTAAGCATCTTATCAAAAGTTACATAGCTAGTAAGTGGTCAAACCAGCACTTAAACCAGGCAGTTTGACTCTAGACTATGTGCTTAACTATGCAGTCAAATGCTTTACCACTGAGCTATACACCCTAGACCATGTGCTTAACTATGGTCTATTCTGTGTCACAGATCTAAAGGATTGTGATCCTTCTACCAGCAGCGCTGGGCTTTTGATGGAGTTATGGGTGGTGGTCTGATGAGCTCTGTTCCCCTTACCCAGGCGCTGCACTGTCTGAAATTCAACCCTTTGAAATTCCGTCGTCAGGTTCCTCTCTCAGCTGTCCTCTTTTAAGGGGCAGAAATGTTACAAGACACCAGACACTTGAACTAATTCTCATCAAGAGGTTATTGTATTGTTAAAACAGTTTAATCCCATAAAACCAACCTCAGATATTGGATGTCTGGAAATCTAGGGCACACTGATGACAGGAGACAAAGCTGGAGGCCACTAAAGGCAAATGTACCTCAGGGGCGTTTTCCCTGCCATTGACCCTGTTTAAAGAAGAGCTTGTGTGTATAGTGTATCCTTTTGAGTACACAGAAGATAATGCTCAAAGCCATGCAGCAAATGCCAGGTGAATTTTAAAAGTTGGATCCATTCCAAATAAGGTTTATTTGACTTATTTTGTAAATCAACATATTAAAACTGATAAAATATGCTCAAGTACAATTCTGGGGAGAATGGTGGTGTTTCCGAGAGCTATGTTCCAACTCCTTCCTGTCAGTGCTCTTTTGTTGCTTTAAGCAAGACTCTTCAGGTGGTGGCAGCAGTGTAGTTTCTTTGTTACCTTAAATGCTAAGGCCTGTGCTAGGCGGTTGCCTAGCAACCCTGTGTTCCTTTGTATTCTTTTGTAAGAAGGTATTTTTGTATTGTACAATGCAAAATGTAGTATTTGTATTTATTGACGATTTAAAATATTTTTTTTGAGACAAAGTCTTGCTCTATTGCCACTTTTAGAGTGCAGTGGCATCATCATAGCTCACTGTAACCTCAAACTCCTGGACTCAAGCCATCCTCTTGCCTCAGCCTCCTGAGTAGCTGAGACTACAGGCGTGCACCACCACACCCAGCCAATTTTTCTATTTTTAGTAGAGACGCGAGTCTTACTCTTGCTCAGGCTGGTCTTGAACTCCTGAGCTCAAGGGATCTTCCTGCCTTGGCTTTCCAGAGTGCTAGGATTAAAGGGGTGAGCCACTGCACCTGGCCCTGAAATGAGATTCTTATATGTGTGTAAGAATACAACAAATTCCCGTGGTGGCTCACGCCTGTGATCCTAGCACTCTGGGAGGCTGAGGCGGGTGGATAGCTCAAGGTCAGGAGTTCAAGACCAGCCTGAGCAAGAGCAATACCCCGTCTCTACTCAAAAATAGAAAGAAATTAATTGGACAACTAAAAATATATGTAAAAAATTAGCCAGGCATGGTGGCACATGGCTGTAGTCCCAGCTACATGGGAGGCTGAGGCAGAAGAATCGCTTGAGCCCAGGAGTTTGAGGTTGCTGTGAGCTAGGCTGATGCCACGTCACTCTACAGCCTGGGCAACAGAGTGAGACTCTGTCTCAAAAAAAAAAAAAAAAAAAAGAATACAACAAATTCCATTGGAGTCCATCAAATCTCTGAATAGTAATTATGAGATTATGAGACAGTGAATCTTTATTTGGTGAAACTGTTAATATAAGCAATAATGGCCCCACAATCATAAAGGCACTTCAAAATCCTGTTGGAAAACATGAAGGACTCAAAGAATGTGCTACATCTAATGGAACTGCATGTTTCTTATGAAATGTTGCTTTTTAAATACATATATTAGCACACTCATGGGCTAAACATACTTTTATTGAAGATATTATCCAAAGTTGCTTAGTACTCAAACCCTTAGCAATAAGAAAGATACAAAACACTATAAGACATGTGTAGAATATCGTTCTCATTATCTTCTTCCAGAACTTATGAACATGATGATTTGCTGTTTTTTTTTTAAACTCTGAATGAGGAAACCCTTAGCTTTTTATGTGACTTACATTCTAATTTTCATCTTTGAACTTGGCTTTCCTTGGTCGCTCAAGGGCTCCATAGAGTTATTATCTAGAAGGCTTGAGAGCTGAACTGCTGTAAGTATTCATGTCAGAAACCAAGATCTTTTTAAAGTCTGGAGAAATTAGATCCTGATCTGCAGAGATGATCATATGGCAAATATTTAGCTATCCCAAACACAGAAGCTGAGTTTGTGTAAACAGTGAAACCCAAATATGGAGTTGAAGTGGAGTTTAAGGTGTTCACCTGAGCAAAAGATTCCTAATGAAGTCAAGTCAGGATCAAATAGAAGAATATTTTTAGAAGTTAATGTGATCCTCTTAGTAACATGGAGCTAGTGTTAAACAGTGCTCAGAAGCTTTCAAATGTCCTTAAGTTTGACAAGTCATTGATCTACCACTGGTTATATATTAATAAATAGCCAAGTTAAGCATATTACCTAAGTGGTCTACCTAAATGTTCTGCAGCAGAGGCACAAAGCAATCGATCATTCATTTGCCAGTGTCTCCTTTGGAACAACCTCTCATCTATAATATGAGAGTTTTATTTACTATACATTCTAAAATTAAGACAGGACTCATATAAAGCAGTGGAGGAAAGCCCTCTTCTGGCAGTAGTGCCCCAGATCTTGCAATGAGCTGTGGCTTATCTTTTGGGGGCTATCTTCCTAGGGGTCAGCCACAGGGCAGATTCAAAAAGGTCCCAGGTGGTAAGAAGGAGGAAGCTAAATTAAAGTGATGTTGAAAAAAGACCGGCTGAGGGTGATGTTTATTCCATCATCTTCTAATCTTGTGGCCACTACACCCATGATTTAGGCAAACGGAGTATATGCCTGTATGTGTATATGTGTGTGCATGTAGTGACCTCTTGCTTTTAATTCATTCCCTATTTGCAGTTTTCATAATTTTTAAATGTTTTTTCCTCTCTTATACTGTAGATATTCATTTTGACTAAGTTTTACAGATATGAAAATGTGTGTGTTTATAGGGCATGGTTGGAGGGAGACAAGAATGTGAGGTTACTACATGATTTAGCAGAGTCTACCCCTTCATTCTTTTGAGTTGACTTATGGACATAGCATGCGTGAAAAATTATATCCGTAGGATGTATGGGTGAGACGGATTCTAAATTTGAGAATTATCTGATTTTTCTTCCTTCACATCTCAGCAGGGAAAGACACTCTCTGTGGCAGCTTTGTTCATGGAGTCAATTGTGCTTCAGTATCTGGATCTGTTGAGGAGGGAGAACTGCTACCGACTTGTTATTAGCAGCAGTGCCCCAGTCTAAGAGCCAGGGATAAATATATGTGACACTGGAATCAAGTTCCCTTTGCTCTCTGTTCTTGAGGAACAGGAAGGAACTAAGAGTCACTTGACGTTTTCCTAGTCAAATGTGCCTCAACATTAGTTCCTTAGTTTCACAGAACTCTAGCTTTTCCCTGACGGACAGGTGGACCTCAGCCCAGTTTTAAGGCTTTCCACTTTTTATGTATTAATATTTCTCAGAGTTCTCAGATGAGAACTGTGTTCTCACACTTCAGACCTGTTGTTCTTTTCTGTTACAAGGCTGGTCTACATCATGCTGTTGCCAAGATGCCTGCAATGTGTTGAGAAGTTGCTGTCCTGCTCTGGGGCCTTACCTATCTCGGCTGATGGTCTCCTAGGGCCACCGTGCTGCTTGGTAATCCCTTCTCCTGGAGCAGATTCCCCAAAAGAGTCTAGCTACAAAGTCTCTTGGTCCTCGTTTTGCTACAACATCCTTGAAGTCTGCTCAGCACAGAGGGACTATAGTAGACTGCTGTTTTTGCTTATCCAGTTTCTTATTTTCTTCATCCTATTTTCCTGCTTTGGGAAGCTATGCCTCTTTCTTCCCTGTGGTCCTGTGGGATTGTCAATCACAGTCCCTTGAACACACATGGCCTGCAGGTGTCCTCATGACTCAAGCTAGGACTAGCTGACTCAGTCTCCAGGAAAATCAGAACTTTGAACTGAGGGACACAGTGTTGGAAGGAAGTTGTTATTCCAATGGAATTGCCTTAAAGAGACGTCTGTGATTTTGACAGTGGTCCCTGGGGCGGTTCTGCTTTCTGTCCTTCCTGAGTTTATGTGGATTAGCTTTTCTTCTATAGCTAAGACATGCAGAGTCAGTTTGGGTTGCTTAAAACCAACTGTTAAACTGAACTGTTACTGATAGCAAAGGGAAATGGCCACTTCTCTGATCACTTAGGGTTAGTTGCAGCAGGTGACTCAGTCCTTAAGGAGTTAGAAGATTTAATGAGATAACTATTTTGGTTATAACTATAATGTCTGTCTTTCCAGAAGATCTGCTGATTTCCTGGTGAGTGGAGTGCAGTAGGCAAAGGTGATACCCGTGTGTTGTATTCAGGATAACTGCTTCCCTCGAAGTATGGGTCCTACCACTGAGGCTCTCCTGTACAGTGATACTCCACTGAGGGCACAGGGTCCCGTGAGGCAAATAATTGCCTGGGGATACAAGTAATTTGAGACAGTATATTCAGTTATTATATAGTCATATGAGTTACAAGTTGGAAATATTTGACATACATGACCCCATGTTGGATAATTCTCTCTCTTCCTTGTGGATCCTCTTCTCACACTTGGCTTCTGCCACTTTGCCACCTCCGGTCTGTACCAGTTAAATTAGTGTGGGGACCATAGGAGTTCTTTCTCTAGAAATAGGCTCATCCCATGTGAATTAATGGCTGTAAATAAAACAAAGGCAGGAGGAAGGGGTTACCTAACTTCACACAACTGGATATTTTCAAAATCACAGCTTGTACCCAGCAAAGACCCCTCTACGTTGTGTTTATAGTTGTGTTTATCGAGTGACTACCACTTGGCCTATGTTGTGCTAAGTAATTTTATTTATGTCATTTTATTTAATTATCTTAATGACCGGGAGGTTGCTATTATTATCCCCTCTCCCCCAGTGCTTGCAGACGAAAAAGGTGAGGTTCAGTGTGGCTAAGCAAGGTCAGATGTCCCTTGTGCTAGAGTTCCCGAAGCCCAGGCTTCCCCCTGCACCGCTCCTCTCTTTTCCAACTCCCATTTACAAATTCAAGATGTCACAGGATCTGAAGATGTAAATGGATTTTACATGGTAACTGTTTTCAAAGAACTCACCATTCAGCAGAGGAAAGGGCTGGCTTAAGCAACAAACGTTAATAAGAACGCATTATTAAAGGCACATGCAAAATGTCCTGGGAGCTCAGGGAATATTAATTCAGTCTGTGTTTGGTTCATGAAGGAAGACTTGGTGGAAAAGGTGTCTTCTGGACTGGAATTTGAAGATAAATAGGAATCCACTGTGCTGAAGCCCTCCTCACCCTGCTCAGGCTCTGACACCCTATGCCAGGCAGTGTGAACTATCATAAACATGAAGGGTGGATGGGCACCTTCCTTGGTGTCACCTAATGACTTTTAGACTGAATAGTCCAATACGGGAATGGAAAGGATGTGATCCAAAAGCAGGGAAGGGAATGAAAGGGAAATGAAGGGAACAGTGGGGAGGGAAAAGCAAGGGAAGAGCGGGGATGAGAGGGGAAAGAAAGGAGAAAAGGGGAGAGGGGAGGAGCAGAAGAGAATGAGAAGAGGAAACCTGTGCTTGAGTTTTTCATTGTTTTCATTTTTAGCCGGTGCATATTATTCCATTGCATGAAAAGCCCACAATTTATCCATTCTTCTGCTCAGGAAGAGATAGCTTCTAAATTTTTCTCTTAAATATTTGGATCAGTCTCTAACGTACAGGTAGTTATGAGAACACCAGAAATTAAATGTCATTGAACTTCAGTTTGAAACCTGTGATCTCTCTCGCATGCCTGCCATGTAAGAATTCACCACATATTTTGTCTCGCTTAGGAACAGCTTTGAGTTTTAGGAAAAAATTCATTAAGTTATTTAATCTTATAAATCTACATTTGAACTTTCCTGGGATATCTCCTTATATTAGACTGGAAGGCGTAGATAAACCTTGAGTTTTTAAAACTTACTCTGGATGTAATACTTTAGCAGCTAAAAAACATCTATGTTCTGAGTTTAGATTTTGCTTGCAGCTCTAATTCTCACTGGAGCTTGTGTACTTCATTTAAAACTATACAAGACTCTTGGGAGAACTATTTTTAAGGAATGACTTAGAAAATTGGCCAAAAACTGAGAGTGGAATAGCTAAAATTAAACATTTCTGTGGAGGTTTTGTATGTCATCTAGAAGTTTCTTCACTTTTAATGAATATGTTTTTGTTTTTATTTTCGAAAATAGGATATTTTGAAAGATTCTAAGCTTTGATATAAAAATATATGTTTCATTAAGAGGATATCATATTATTCCAGAATTAAGCTAAGTCTTCCCTAGTTTCAGCAAAGCCTTTAGGGCTCCATCTGTTTCTTTATTCATTCTTTCCCTTACTTATCTGTCTCTCCTTAACTCACTCAACAAATATTTGTTGATCACCTACTATGTGCAGAGCACTGTCCTAATTGCTGGAGATATAGCAGCAAACAAAAGAGGCAAAATTATTGCTCTCATGGAGCTTATGGGCTATTGAGGGAAGCAGGGAGTAAGCAAGAAAACCAAGTAAGATGTATATGTTAGATTGTGATAAGTGCAATGGAATAAAGTAAAGCAAGGAATGGGGGTAGAAAATGTTGGGGTGTGGTGGGGCAATTCTAAAATCATCTAAATGAGGTGGTGACATTTGCAGTGAGATGATGACATGGGAAAGACATTCTGGGCCGAGGTAGCAAGTGCAAAGGAACATGAGATATGAATGTCCCTGATGGGTTTAAGGAAGAGCAAGGAGGTGAGTGCAGCTTAGAGAGGAAGGGTAGCAGGAGATGGGTCAGAGTATCAATGGGAGAGAGGTGCAAAACATGTACGTCCTTGCAGGTCACAATAAGGACTTTGCAGTTGACACTGAACAAGATGGAAAGCCATCATCCTGACCTCTGAGTAGCTTATCTTCCTTACTTCTAATGATCCTTGCTAAGGTTTGAAGGCATGTGCCCTTCCAAATCCATATGCTGGAACTCAAACCCCAAGGTGATGGTGTTAAGAGGCGAAGCCCTTAGGAGGTGATTGGGCATGAAGAATAATGCATTTTATAAAATGTCTTTTAGTATCTAGCAAGAAGATTATATGATTTATCTCCTTTAATTTACTATGATGAATCTATTAATATGTATCTTTTGTCATTCTTAAAATGAATCTATTTTGTTGTAGTGTGATACGTTATTCTTTCACTGTACTCCCTAACTCAGTTTATATTTTCATGGGTTTTTTCCCCTAATATTTATAAATGAGATTTGCATGTTATTTCTTTTTGGTGCATTCTTTCAGGTTTTGATACATGATGTGCTGGCATTTAAAAATTAAATGTTGTTTCCTTCTTTCTCTATGTTCTTTGATAATTTATTGTTTTTATAAAAATAATTCCTATTCCTTATAAGTAATCCAAATTTTAAAGGAAAAATAAAATAAAAACTCATTCTAAATTCTATCATTTGAAAATAACCATCATCAATATTAGATAGACATACATTTCTTTCTTTTTTTTTTTTCTTTTTGAGACAGAGTCTCACTCTGTTGCCTGGGCTGTAGAGTGCCGTGGCATCAGCCTAGCTCACAGCAACCTCAAACTCCTGGGCTCAAGTGATCCTTCTGCCTCAGCCTCCCAAGTAGCTGGGACTACCAGCATGTGGCACCATGCCCGGCTAATTTTTTACATATATTTTTAGTTGGCCAATTAATTTCTTTCTATTTATAGTAGAGACAGGGTCTCGCTCTTGCTCAGGCTGGTCTTGACCTCATGACCTTGAGCGATCCACCTGCCTCGGCCTCCCAGAGTGCTAGGATTACAGGCGTGAGCCACCGCGCCTGGCCAGACATACATTTCTTAATGTGCATGTATGTGTATGTTTCTGTGTGTGTGTGCATGTACAAGGAATAGTGTGCCTGGAACCTAGTAGGTTCTCAATTAATATTTATTTATTGAACAAGTAGAAAATTAGGTGGAATTAATTTTGCAAACATGGGATCATTCTAAATTCTATTGTTATTTTTTATTGTTAAATTTGATTAATACTTAAATAAAAATTGACAAAATTAACTTTACCAGAATGAAACAAATAATTGAAATAACTAACAATTAACAAATAACTAGACAATTCAGAAATTTAGGTAAAAATTTTATCATAAAGTATTAATTTCTGAAAGATATATAGTTTTAAAAATAGCATAAAAAGATGGTCTAATTATATATATTTCTACTTACCTTTTACTTTTACTTAACTTTTAGCTAGAATTGATTGATAGCATTTTTAATAATTTCTCTTTTCACCTCATTATCTATTAGGTTTATGTTGTCATATTTATTTTACTTACTTTCTGTTCTTTACACATAATTTCCAGTTTGTTTTAGCTGTATTACCATAATTCAATACTTTCAGTACTTACCCTGATTTTTCTAACAAGGCTTCTTTATTCATCTCAGTAGCCTTGTTTCCACTGTTCAGTGGAACTCGCAAGAAAGTCCTGTGGGCTGAGTTTTTTCATGCTGAGAACATTACAATTAATCAACCCTTCCTGGATAGGTTCTTGATTTCCACATTCCTTCGGAACTTTGCATATAATGTTAATATCTTCTTCTGGTAGTGAATATTTCTCCGGAGAGGTCTAAGGCCATCCTGTTTTAAAATTTTATTTTAATATTAATTTTTAATGATATCATGCAGTTTTCTGTAAGAGGGGAGGCTACCCCTGTATTCACTTCATTTTTAGCCACCCATTTTTACCCCAAGGCTTTCCCACTCTATCTGGTCACAAAAGGGAAACAATAAAGCCATCTCTCTGCCTCTGGTACTATTAGGATGGACAGATAAAATACACAATGCCCAATTAAATTTGAATTTCAGATACTGGTTTAGTACAAGTGTGTCCTAATGCAACTGGGTATTCTGTAGTTGTATTTGCTAAAGCTGGCAACCTTAGTTCCTATTTATTGTAGACCGGCTTTCCAGCCTTCGGCGGGGTGTAGGTGGGTGAGGAGAACTTGACTGGGGCCTTCCAATGTTCCTTCTGTCCTCTGGCTTACCGTTTTCACAAAGGATCTCATTTCATTAATTTTCTTGTCTTTCAACCCTGCTAAGTTTTTGTTCCTTGCTGGAGATAATGAGGTCTGGGCAGAAATGATAGACACACCCTCCCTCTGCTTTTTTCCTGGCCTGCAAAGACATTAGCGGCCATTCCTCCCACCTCACTGGGAGCCTGGAGAAAGCTGGCAACGGCTTCTACCCTCTCAGAACTGGTTCGTTTAAGTCTTTCAAGGGATTGTGTTCTCAGTCACTGAGATTGCTTCTCTGTGAATTGGGGCTATTAGTGTGACTTCTCGATCTATTTTGTGTCTGTTGTGTCTGTGCTCCCTTGCACTTCCTGTGATGTGAATTAAAAGTCATGCTATAGGATGCCACCATACCATGCCAACATCTGTGCCTCTTTCTTCTAGACATTTATGGCAGAGATTTGGGTTCTTGTTTGCCTGTGTCTATGTATGTCTATTAATTTTCACTATTTTGTCTTCATTTTGTAAGGAGGAAATGGAGCATCTGCAGTCTAACATTAATCTACCATTTTTACTCAGAAGCCTTGTAAGTAGAATGATTATTATGCTAGCCTTAAAGTTGGAAATATGTCATCCATGAGAAATCACCTGATATCAAGCTTTTGTGGGGATTAGCTCTTCGAAAACTTTGATGTTTCTTCCACGTTTTTGTTTTGGTTAGGGTTTCTATTTTTTGAGGGTTTCAACATTTTTAGAATTAAAATATACATACTATTCTTTAAAATTATTTTAGTTTTCCTTCTATCATTTATCACTTCCCTTCTCATTCTTAAGTTTGTGTTTTTGAAAGACACTTGCACTCGAATGTTTATAGCAGCACAATTCACAACTGCAAAGTTGTAGAAACAACCCAAGTGCCCATGAATACACGAGTGGATTAATAAAATGTGGTATTTGTATACCATGGAGTACTATTTAGCTATAAGAAACAATGGTGATATAGCATCTCTTGTATGTTCCTGGATGGAGCTGAAACCCGTTCTACTAAGTGAAGGATCCCAAGAATGGATGGACAGGCACCACATGTACTCACCAGCAAATTGGTTTCACTGATCAACACCTAAGTGGACACACAGGAACAACATTTTTCGGGTGTGGGGCAGACGGGAGCGGGGAGGTGGGGATGGGTATATACATACATAATGAGTGCGATGTGCACCGTCTGGGGGATGGTCAGGCTTGAGGCTCTGACTCGAAGCGGGGGGCAAGGGCAATATACTTAACCTTAACATTTGTACCCCCATAATATGCTGAAATAAAAATAAATAAATAAGTAAAAATAAAAAAGAAATGTGAATAGTGGTGGGGGGTATGGAGATGGGGTCATTTCTTATTAGCACCAAAGAACCCAGGTACCAATATTCTCAAACTAGATTTGATAATGAGTGAATTGGATAGTCAAACAAATGTTTGAGCTGTTCAAATTGTGTTTGATTACCTAATTCAAACTTCTAATCATAATAGCAACGATGACAATAAAAACTTGCATTTTCAAAATTTAAAAATTTCCCCCTCTTTGGTCTCCTCACATCTGAGTATTTATTTTGCCTTTTTCAACCTTCCAAATCTGAGACTTGGTTGAAAAGCAAATTATCTGTATAAAGAACTCAACCGTCTTTTCTCCAGACCTCGCAGGGAACGGCTTTATAAATCTTTTTTCACTCAGTTCACACTCTGAAAGATCAAAGAACTATGCTATGTGCCCATTCTAGAAGTCCCTCTGGGTTTAGCCCATCATGCATATAAATCATTGTGTTTGCTATGTTTCCAAAATACCCATTCATCATCCATCTTAGTATTGTTCAAAGAGACGTGGGGTCAGTCCAGCTCTCACCTTCACAAGGCTGCATGCTTCCGCTTGAGCAGCCAAATGAGCCCTCGGAACAATTAACTACTCACTGTTGTGGCCACAGCCAAAGGTCTCCCCATAGGGGTAAAAAGAAGTAGCCTTGGGAGGAAGCTCCATTCAGGAAACAAGTTTGGCTCTTGGCCAGGAAAGCAGTGCTTCTTTCTTTCCTCCAACACTGGTCTAGCCTTTGTGTAGCAAGACAAAAGCAAACAATGGCCACTCTTTCTTTCCTGGAGGTGGCAAGCGGAAGGAAAGTATAAGGCTGGCTTTTGAAAACTCAGCCATTGAACTCCTTGCACCCCAGGAATCTGACCTGAATCTACTTTCTGACAGCCACAGGAGGCAATTGTCCTTTTCTTTAAGAAGCAGTCAGCTTAGAAAGAGACCACCAAGAAGGAAAGGAATTGCCTTTCAACAGGATCTTAAAGAATATCAAAGCTGGAAGGTCTCCTAATGATTATTGGGTCCAACCTCCTTAATTTATAAATGACACCCCAAGGGCAGGAAGGATTTAATCTAAGCCATAAAACCCATTCCTGGCTCCTTCAACTATTATCAGAACAACCTGTTAATAAGTCAAAGCTGAGTTTATCACTTAACTATTGTCAGAAAGAACACTTTTGCAAGGTGATTGCAAAAGAAAGAGACAGCTTGAGGGGCTGAGGAAAAGAAAGAGTGTATGTAGCTGGAGCCCAGTGAACAAGAGAAGAGGGAAGGAGAGGAGGTTAGGCTGGAGGATAGGGCCACGTCCTCAAGGGTCTTTGGGTGCTCTCAGAATGCCTGGCTGGGACAGATTGGTCCTACTGCCACCCGTGCAAAATGCTGCTGGTTTTTTGCCCCTTGGAAACTTGTAGCTGGTATCACCCTTTCCTGGGTGATAAAGAAGATCATGTCCAGATTCTCCAAGGAAAGGGACTGGGAAATACTCAGATAATCAGTTATTCATTTCCCCCTGAGCAAAGTGGAAAAAAAAAAAAATCAGTTAAGCTGGCTTTGGTGCTACACAGAGCAGTAAATTATCTTTTTTGTTTCCTTTTAGTTTGTTTGTAAGAAATATCTGTGATTCCAGGATATTCTCCTCTTATTCTGAGCCGTTATCTTGCTCCAACATCCATTTTCAATTTCCAGTGTTGAGCTACGTGGTTTTTATGACATCTCAGCTAAAGAAGAATGAAAATGAACATACAAAATGAAAGATAGGATTCACTTATTTATTTTGGGGTATAAAGAGTATAAAGAGTACTCCTTTATAGTTTTCCTAAAGCAAATAATAATAATAATAATAATAACTGTTAGTAGGATTCAATTAGATATACCGTTTTCTCTTTCTGATATATACACAGGCACTAATTAGACAATTCGTATCATGTATACCATTATTATCAACAAATGATGATTAAAACATTTCAAGAGCATTGTTTGATGCTTACATGAAACTACTCAGTAGTCTACATGCAGGCTTACTCACTAAAGCTGTGTAACAGATCTGAAAAGACAGGAATTCGGTGACTAATAGAAAGCAGCCAGGCACTCAATTCATCACCTAGAATGCTCATTATTATTGTATAAGTTCAAACACAGGAAAGTATTTGTGTGCTGCCATTTGAAGATGTGTGAGCTGTTTTAAAACTCATTCTCTTTTCATTATTATATCTCAAGAAATGAACATCACCATTGCAAATAAAATCATTGGGCAAAATGTGGAGGGGTTCAGTTGGTGTCTGTTTCAGGAGAGGCTTTCTCTCAGGACAGGCTAGGATATCTTAAATTATATGGAAAGCAGTATTGTCCTACAGTTAAAGATGTGGATTTTCTGTCTGAATTTTATTTCCATCCTAAACCACCAGCATCATGACCTTGAGAAGGTTATTTAACCTCTATGAGTCTCAGTCTCGCAGCCTTTAATATCAGGATAATAATAGTAACTAACTCATAGGGTATCTCTGAGGATTAATTCAGAATATCTGTATAAAGCTTGTAACTCAGAACCTAACACTTTTAAAAGTTTAGCTATTATTGTTGTATAGACTAATTAAGACATATATTGCAGTCCATTCCAGAAAAAATGGCTGTTGCTTTTGTGTGTGTGTGTGTGTAGACATAAGGATACGTGCATAAGGCAAAA
>CAUYRT010098594.1:0-14349 GCA_963574885.1 Lepilemur ruficaudatus
GTTTGTTTGTTTTGTTTTTTGAGACAGAGTCTCACTCTGTTGCCCGGGCTAGACTGAGTGCTGTGGTGTCAGCTTAGCTCACAGCAACCTCAAACTCCTGGGCTCAAGCGATCCTCCTGCCTCAGCCTCCCGAGTAGCTGGGACTACAGGCACGCGCCACCATGCCCAGCTAATTTTTTCTATATATATCTTTAGTTGGCCAATTAATTTTTTCTTTCTATTTATAGTAGAGATGGGGTCTCACTCGTGTTCAGGCTGGTTTCGAACTCCTGACCTTGAGCGATCCGCCCGCCTCGGCCTCCCAGAGTGCTAGGATTACAGGCGTGAGCGACCGCGCCCAGCTAGAAGACACTTCTTTAGATGATCAAATATGTCACAAAAAAAAGTGACTGCTGTAAGTAGGGGATTAATGGTTATTACTTACCAAACCTTCTCCGAACTCCTTTCTAGTTGAAGAAACTTTTTTTTTTTTTTTTTTTTTTTGAGAGGAGTCTCACTCTGTCACTCAGGCTGGAGTATAGTGGCATAATCGTAGCTCATGGCAGCCTTGAACTCCTGGGTTCAGGTGATCCTTCTGCCTCAGCCTCCCAAGTAGCCAGGACTACAGGCCCTTGCCACCATGCCCGGCTAATTTTTATTTTTTAATTTTATTTTGTAGAGACAGAGTCTTGCTATGTTGCCCAGGCTGGTCTTGAATTCTTGGCCTCAAGTGATCCTCCCACCTGAGCCTCCCAAAGTGCTGGGATTACAGGCTTGAGCCACCACTCCCAGCCTGAGGAAACTCTTAATAAAGTTCTCTCTTTCTTTGGTATCTAAAAATACTTTTATATGCACTGTCTCAGTAGATGCTCCCAACTACCTGTGAGATGGGCTGGACAAACATTATGACCCTCCACTCAGAGGAAATTAAGGCTCAATTTAAATTATTAATACTTACACAAAGACACATAGTTCATCAGTAATAGGGTGAGGGTAAGAACCCTGACTCCTCATCAGTTACATCCCACTTCTCCTTCTTCACATGCGCCTGGTAACAGGGGCCAGGTGTGAGTGGTATGTGCATGTGTTTAAGTTACTCTCATCATCATGTACCAATTTCAAAGACAGGAATTTACGTCAAGGGCAACTTGTCACAGTGACTGAATTTCTGTCCCAATTAGAGAAAGCAGTCTTTGACTCTCTTTAAGATTTGGGTGGTTGAGAACATAAGCTTTAGGGTCACACCACTGGGGTTTGAAACCCTATTTCACTGTTTATTATGATCCTGGGAAATTTTTTTTTAAATTTCATTTTGATCAGTTTGATCATCTGTAAAGTGGAAGTAATAATATCTGTTGCATAGAGTTGTTAATAGTGGTTGTGAAGAACACCAACACCACAGGGCTGTGATTCAATGAGGTGATATGAAATGAACAGCCTATCACTGGGCTCATTCTAAAGGGAGTGTTGAATGATAGTTATTACTTGGATAGGAAATGTCTACTGTTGATGCATTTGCTACTTAATGTCTTGAAATCAATGATAACAAGACTGAGCTTTTACAATGGAGGTCCATCTTCATACATATAAAAATATCCCTGTAATAACAGGATGTCCACTCAAACATTTGCTATTTCCCCTCTAAATGCAAGAGAAGTACACTGTCCTCTCTCTGGCCTCCTTTCTTTGACTGAGTAACCATTGGAATCCCTGCAAATACCTTCACAGAAGCAAAGATACTTTTTCACATTTTTATAGGCTGAAAACGTGCATTCATTCAGGTACACTAACTCACCCATCCTTTACAACTGCCCTGTGCTGCATGAAGTATTATTCTCATTTCACAGATGAGGAAACTCTCAAAAAGGTTGGATGACCTGCCAAGGTCAAACAGTGTGTAAACAGAAAAGTCGGGGCAGAAACATTCTCATTCTTTCCCGCCACACGAGTTTCTGACAAGGCCGGAAATACACGCATGGTTGAATCCTCCTTTGTCTTATATCTCCCCTTCCTGGTACATAATGTCATAAGCTTCTGCAAAAAGTTACCCAACACGTAAATGAGTCGGGGGGAGTGTCCCACTTTCCACTGACACCAGTGCAGGAATAGTTAATTCTCCATCTTAGACTACCACTGGGCAGCTGTAGTTTTATCCCTTTTATTTAAACGGGGAAAGCAGGCAGCTGGAATGGAGCATTCTCTAAAAAGGAAAACTGAGTCATTTGTTTTTTGCTGATTTCCATTCTAACCTCCCTCTGTGCTGATAGATGGCAAATAGCTCCCAGACTCTTTGGTGACTCATCCACATGTTGGCCGCTTGTCTGGGGTTCCAGTTCAGTTCCAGGAGTGCTGACTTCCTATTTCCTCCCCGTTTCAGAAATTATCACAATAGGCTTTAATTACTACAATGAGTATCCGAAGGCAGGAAAAGATTGGGTTGGTTTTGGAAACTGTTGTACTCTCCATCCTGAAGAGGGGACTTCTGAACCGGAGCCTGCAGGCGAATACAGCACCCAGCATCTTTATAAAAGGTCAAACAACCACCTCATGGGGCTCTGGGTCCCAGATCTCACTTCTGAGAAAAAGGAAGGGAAGGAAAGAATGGAGAGGAAGGTAAAGCAGAGGGAAAAGTTAAAGGCAGACACGCGGCGGCCGCACTACTCGGGTGCCTTTCCTCAAAGCAGGGAAGCCGGTGGTCGTGCGGCAGCTCCCGCCTCCCCGAGCGCCATCTTGACCGAGCACGTTTGCAGCGTCAGGTGGTTCCCAGCCTCCCCCTATAGAAAACTTGGCTAATACTAAGTATTAATCTCTCGTGATGAGATGGTGAATTCCATTTGAAATTGTTTCAGTGGAGTCTGTATCCTGTTTTCATTCAGATTACAAGGTAGGGTTTGTGAAAACATTCCCAACAACTTTGGTAAAACAATTTAATTCACTGGATTTGAAAACGTTGGCTCCAAGACTGAATTTCAGCCAGGAATAAATGTCTCTGCCGGTGTCACAGTTCCTGCATCGGAATCAACTGGAATGGCCGCTAAACATACAGATTCCCGAGCTCTGTGATCAAGCTACTCAACGAGAACCTCTGGGGATGAGGCCCGGGAATCTGTATACTTAACAAGCTTTCCAGGAGGCCCCGATGCACCCAGCATTTGAGAAGCACCCCAGAGGAGGTCAGAAAGACAGGCGGGTCTTCCACCTGAGTGCGTGCCAGGGCTTGCCTTCGGCCTCTCTCATCCGATTCCAGTGAATTCTCACTGCTTTAGGATTGCTACAAACCAATCACTGCTGGAGGAAAAGTGGAATTGGTTTATAGAAAAAAAATACAGCACTGATTTCTATTATATCACCAAACGTAACACACCAAAACAAAACACACAAATTTTGGGGAGTTTTCACTATTGAATCATGTACCTCAGCTCTGAAATCTTTTATGTGAAGCTCTTACTTGACTACACAGTTATGTATCTATTTGTAATTCAAAGAAAAATGCTCTATAAATATAAAGAATGTTTTATGACTACAAAGGCATATTCTTTCTGCAACCTTAGATTGTTAGCAACTAGAATCTCCTTACAGAAAAGATTTTTTTTTAAAAAATTACAAGAGGTTGGGCCTGTCCAGGTTAAATCAATAATTTGACAGCTCAAATGACACAACTCAAGCAAGTGCAGCTGTGGTTTTGGTAGTATTTTATTTACTCAGAATCATTGGATGTAATGACTGCCAATGGCGGCTCAAGTGAAGGAATACAGTACATGAAGCCTGATCTCAGACCAGTTCAGCAAGTACGTATTTGGAGGTTTGTCTATGTGCCAGGCAATTTTCCTGGGCACTATGGATAAATTAACATTATATTAAAAGAATGCTTCATAACTCTTAGCCGTGTGTCACAATTACCTGTAGAGCTTTTTAAAAATATTAATATTGAAGTATGCACCTCACTGCACACCTACTGAATTAGAACCTTCAGGGGCAGCATCCAGGCAACTAAATTTATAAAATCTCTCCAGGTGCTCTTAATGCAGAGCCATGATTAAAAAGCACGGTGTTAAATCCTACAAACAGCCTTCCCCTTCTGAGAATTTTTAGCTTACAGTAGAAAATACTGATGCAAATATGCCTGTAATAGGACATATATTATGAACACATTTTAGACAAAGCACCATAGTGTTAGATAATATCACTTGGACATAAAAACAAATGTATAGACAGAAAAATAAATACACAGTTGACACAGGTTATGGAAAGCAAGGAGATATTTCTGGGTAGATTCTATTGCATCTGGTTGGTGGAAGAAAGAGTAGACTCTGCTGTTCAGTTTTTTTGGAATTTCAAATTAAAGGCTTATACTCAGAAAAAAACTGGTTCCCATTTAAAAGACAATGCTTTAGTTTTCTCATAATTCTGATGTAAGTATTTGAAACTATATAAAGATTCTACAAAGAAATGATCTAAAGTGTACACAATTTGTATTAAAACTATACAACTTTTTATTTGTATTTTAGGGTAGAACTACAAATAACTAAGTCCTGCATAAGACTGTATACGTTGTCCAAGAAAAATGAAAGGTTATACTAATATGCTGTGAACATGTATGAACATATACTAGATCTGTGTTTAAATGAATTCCAGGCAGTCGTATATCATGTGAAAAGAAATCTAAAGTTTACAGTCTGGCTAATGAGAGGGTCTCTGAAGGGCATTCTCTGGAATGCATTTCTCCTGGCAGTTGCTGCAGTGGACTCAATTCAATTCTAAGCAGATTTCTTTAATCCTTGCCTCTAACTGGGTCAGCGCCATCTGATTTTAAGTATTATTGCAGGAGACATATGCACAATGATTATTGAAAGATCTACAACAACCTCTCCCTGGAAAGTTACTTTTCCTTTGATAATGCTTGAAGACCTAATTCACATAAGTTGAAAAGTCTCAGGTTGGACCACCACTGTTGTAGGGGAGGGACAAACGGAGTATAGCTGGTGGCCTCAGATGCCAAAAATTCCATTGAGTTTTTTTTTTTTTTTTAAATAGGCTCTTTAGGAAAATGCCTAATTAGCTTACTATATTCTTTATGTTGGTTCAAGAAGATTCTGTTGGGTAATTTGAAGACGTGGTCTTGAAATTTTTCAGAGTTGGGAAGATAAATGTATCATTTTAAAATCAGAAAATCTAAACAAAATGGTTAATTGTGTGGTCATCTCTCACCACAGACAGTTATCAAGAGTTGGGCCAGTGATAATATTTCAAGATAGTTGTTAGGGGGTACTCATTAACTTAGGATCCTTTGTGTATGCCCCAGCATCAAACAATAAGTATTCTTTTATTGTTTGTAGTTTGTCAGTAATTTTCTTTGGGTTTTTTGGTTTACAGATATCATTTTATCTCCTACTTTCCAAGATTCTTTCTCTTCTTTAATTGTGTTGTCCAATATTTCTAGTACAGTGTTAAATAGTAAATAGTAGTAGTAGTAGTAGTCAATAGGCATTGTTGTCATGTGTCGCTATGTCAGGATGTCCCCAGTGTTGTTTGCCCATTAAGTACGACGCAGACTTTTTAGGGGGCCACCCATTTTATCCCCAGATAAAATTAAATGAATAGATTTTATGTTACGGGACCATCCATGCATTCCTGGAATACACTTCAGAGATTACAAATATAAGTGGCACGAGGCTGGCTGGGCCTAAGGAAGCTATAGTACCATTTTTCAAGTAAACAAACTAAGGAAGAAAGGATCTTATTCCATTTGCTTTTGACATTTCTAGACTGAAAATTCATGGGAAATATACGTTGTCCATCTCTGAATCCACAAATACTCGTTGCCCAAATGTGTATTGTAAGAAACATTTTCAAATGCCCTATGTCTTTGTAATCGAGTCTTCCAAGTCATAAAGCCAGACTCCGTAGAGTTCTCCAAACATGGAGACACTGTGTCTCAGAAGCCCCACGGTATACCAGCCACGAAGACTTCTGGCAGCCGGTGGGCTCCTAGGAGCTCAGAGCTATGGCCTTTTGCCATTAGCCAGGTCTCTCTGCCTGTTTGCAGCCAGTCACCTTCCAGACTAGTGATTTCCACAGTGGGGACATTAGCAGCCTTTCTTGTTTACTGGACTTCAGAAACTGAAGTGTCTGCAGGCTGAGGCTGATAAATAGGATGAGGTGCCGGAGACCTCACAGGCAGGCTTTCCCCCTCACCTCACAGTGTGCAGGCTGGAGGGTGCTGAAGAATGGGAAGGAGAGACTAGGCAGGCAGGAAGGAATGACAGCAAGGAATGATACTTCCATTGAGGTTTGCCAGTGAGGGGACACGAAGATGTTGCTTTGCTAGGTAATAACATAGATTCTCTGGCTTGGTTGTCTTAATGTGTTAAAATTTAACAGCAGTCCCCAACCTTTTTGGCACCAGGGACAATTTTCACGGGAGACAATTTTTCCATGGACTGGGGAGAGTAGGGGGCATGGGGATTGGTTTCAGGATGATTCAAGCACATTACATTTATAGTGCACTTTTATTATTATTACCTTGTAATATGTAATTAAATAATTACACAACTCAGCATAGGTGGGGGACCCCCATTTAAAAGACATGTGAAGGTATTTTTTATAATTTATAATTGTATATATTTATGGGATACAGAGTAATGTTATGATTTATGAATACAATGTGGGATAATTAAAGCAAGCTAATTCACATATTTATCACTTCATGTGAAGGTATTTTAAAGTTCATAAATACTAACACCTATTATTTAATAGTAAGATAGTGATTAAGAACCCTGACTTTCTAATCTGACAACTCTATAGGTGAGCCCTGGCTCTGTCAATTATTGTGTGCTCTTAGACAAGTGTCTTAATTAACCTTTAGTCTTCTCATTTGTAAAACAGGAATAATACAACAAACTGTTTCTTAAGCTTGTTACGTGGATGAAATGAGAGAATGTAGGTTGAGTGTGTAGCACTATGGAAGCTCAATAAATGTTAGCTACCATGATTTTCTCTTTAGGTTTCTATAAATAATATGATTCTTTTATGTTTCATATAGTGAGGACTGAAAAATAGGCCTCAGGGCAAAGAGGGCAGCTGTTCATATCCCTCTAGTTCTTAATGCCATTTAGAACTATAACACAACATCCCATAACATGTACTTCATCTCACAGCCAAGGGAAGTATGATTCAGAAGGTTGAAAACCAAGTGTTCGGTTCACAGACCTGACAAAGTACAAGAGACCACAATTTCAGAGGAGCCATGAGTCCTTGAAATGGGTTGCAAAAATTGTGTATGTGTATAATAATAGCTATAACATGGTCATACAAAGCAACATTTAATATAAGTGAATATAATGTGCATATATTAATTTGGACATTTAGGCTATTTTTGACTCACTTATATTCTATTTTAGACACGTTAGTCAAAACCCAACAGTGGGAATTCCTGTACGTAAAACAGACACTTATACCAAGTGAAATATTTAGCTCACAGTATGACTCATTCATCAAATTCAGGGATCAGCAAACTTTTTTTCTGTAAAGGGACAGATAGTATATATTGTAGGCTTTGCAGGCTGTTGGGTCTCTGTCCCAATTACTTAACTCTGATGTTGTAGCAAGAAAGCAATCATAGACAACATATAAACAAATGGGCATGATTGTGTTCCAATAAAATTTTATTTACAAAAATTGGTGGCTAGGTTGATTTGGTCTGTGGGCCATAGCTTGCTGACCCCTGCTCTAAACCATACATCATACTCTAAATAACATGACTTACAGAACTACTCAGAAACAAGCTTAAGTAAATCTATCTCTGTACTATTTAACAATTGATGTACTGTCCACAAATGAAGATACATAACTATGTATGTGTATATTTATGTGTGTTATATATAATTGACATATTTAATAAATTTTAAATGTTTTATATAGTCACAAAAAAGCTTAAAATTGTATTGTATTAATTTTTATGCCTATATTTTCAGTTGTTGACAGTTTCATATTGTGTCCTTTTTACAATGAAAGAAATATAATTAAGCTGGTTTTTGAATTGTGAGGGTCAAAGAAGTCACATTACTTGGAATATGGTTTGATGATTTTGAAACAATAATAGTTCATATTTTTCCACTATTTCTGCTTGTCATATGTGCACTTTAATATTTTAATCTGCAATTCAGTTCTGAACTTCTTTCAATACTACATAAAATATTCAAGTTATCAGCATTAAATTTGATTGGAAATTTACGTATGTCAAAGCCCAAGTCCTGAAAGACAAACTATTGAAATATTTTGAAATTTAACAAAGTCACATGATTCAGAAGAGGCTTAAGTGCATCTTCTTTGTGCAATCCAGATGATAGTCACTGGTAAAAATAAAAATCCTGATTTTTATTTAGATATGAAAATATCTAAATATAGTTGCTAGCCTTTAGTTATTACAGAAAATACTAGAAATTAAAGCTGTCAGTTGTCATTTGGAAAATAAAAGCTTATGATCAAAAGAGGACTACTGTTAAAGAAAATCTGTCAGCTCTGTTTAGAACTATATAATTCATATTGGAGATTTTTTTTTAACCATTAGGGTCAGAAACACTATTTCTGGGCTTAACCACTTAGTTCCATCCTAGAAAATGCTTCTTGCTGATTCCACGTGTCAGCTTGACAATTATACTTTATTGAAGATAGACTAAAAGAGACTATTTTATGGGAGCAAAAACATCAATAGAACTTTTACAATTTTAAATTAGCATTTTGTATTTGTAATTCCAAAATATAAAATGTAATGATGTGCACATTGCTCAGATGGGGCTCAGGAGGCTTATAAAATGCCATTGCATGTTTGGGCTGCAGTGTTCTTAGCACATTGAAAGCAGTTCAAGAATTTGGAGCTGAGCAAGATCTAGATGTTTACTGGATTGTTTTTTTGAGTCATCTTGGTCCAAGGCCAAAAACGTGATGTTTTCTGAAAAAAGGATGAATGTCAATTAATTTTTTACAAACAAACTTGAAGGCCATTTAATTACTAAGCCAAGTTTGACTAAGTTTATAGATACATCACCTTGTAAATCGATAAAGAGCTCGCTAAAGTTTGTTGAGAGATAGATACAAAGTGCTTACAACGGTACCTGACCTAATAAATTCTCAATACATGTAGCTATTTTACTAAGACCAACATTTCTTGTAGTGTACACTATATCACGGAATAGTAGAAGAACCACCGGCTGAAAAGTCAGAGTGGCCTAGGTTCACATCCTGGCCAAACAAAATTACTTAACCTCCCTTGGATGGTTTCACCATGGGCAAAATGGAAATATTCCAGGTTCTGTGGAAGAACACTGGCAAAACTTGTCTTAATTCACATTTCCCCTATTTATGCCACTACTCTTATTAGAAGGTTTTGCAAGTAGTCTGTATACAGGCAAATTTACAGGTCTGGTCTTTACCTTCACCCTGGAGTATACAATTCAAGGCATTTATCTCCCCATTTGGGTTTCAGAGATAGTGGATTAGGGGTTTTCCCAGACATTTTTCATTTTGGGGAAAGAATGATGTTTTGAGCTCTTAGTATTCAAGTAGGTATATAACATCATCCAAAAGAAAGAAAAGAAAGAAAGGATTGTCACTTTATGTACCAAAACCAAATTTGTGTGGCACTTATTAAGAAAGCCTGACTGGAGTTGACAGATGGAATCACCCTCAATCAATAGAGAAATTGTATAATTTTTAAACAAGTTATTTTCAGTTCAAAAGATACATAGGAATTTGTGAATACCATTTCCTGTTTAGCAGACAAAAACTGTTGCCTATTCAATAGAAAAATATTTCTAAAGTTATATAAAGGTACACTTAGAATAAAATGTATATGTGTATGAATTTAAACTAATGTAATAAACAACCATAAAGCCCACTGTTAAGCAAAAAACTTGTTTCTGTGAAATTCCTTACAGGAAAACTTGCGCAAGTATTTCCATAAGATAAATTCGTAGAAGTTAAGTTGCTAGGTCAAAAGACTGTGACAATTTCAACAGGCAGACATTGGTAAATTAACCTCAGAAAACTTACACCAATTTACACACCAACCACGTGCAACTGTGCCCTGCAGCCCAAGGGTTTTGCCAAGTCACTCAATCTGCTTTTCCGTTACACGCGCCCACACTGAAAACCTATCAGATCAGATACCTTAGATGCTCTTCACTGCTGATCATTTACCTTTTCTAGAGGTCTCATTCTTACCTGCATTTCTAAATTTTCATCTGGGATTATTTCTCTTCCTAATGACGGCCCTTCAGAATTTCCATTAATGTAGTCCTGCCAGTGACTAATTCTCTTTTTTTGTCTGAAAACATCTATGTTTCACTTTCATTTCTGAAAGACATTTTTACTCTTTAGAGAGTTTTGGTTGACAGTTATGTTTTTTTCCTCCAGCACTTTAGACATCTCCTTAGAGATGTCTTCCAGGTAATGAGATTTAAATGCTTCCTTGCTGACATCAATAACAGTGACAAAACGAAAATACTGAAATTGCTTAATGCAGCGACTTCAGGATTTCCAGCCCATAGAAACAACTCTTTCTTTTTATATTCAAAGTCATAGAATCTTAGGGTTAGAGCTTTAAAGAACTGTACAGACCATCTAGTCCAATCTCTTACCTAATTATAATCCTAGTAGATAATTTTTGACTTGAACACTTTCGCACTTTAGGGGAATTCACCAAATCACAAGATAACACATTTAAAAACAGTCCCAATCATACATGGCTTCCTTACAGAGCACTAAGATGAAATCTGCCAACCTTTAACTCCTGGTCCCAGGACCTCCTTCTGCTCAAGGAGCAAGCAAGACACGAATGCTTTGCTTTCACCTACGCTATCTGAAGAGAGCTGTTTTGTCCCTAGGCTTCCAGGTCAAGCATCCCTTTCTCTACCCGGCCCACTCCACATTCACAATGGGCCACTAATCCCTGTCAATTATGTTCCTAAAAATAAACTGGAATTTAGGTCATCATCCAGTCAGATGGTGGTTTAACGAAGGGCCTAGTGTTTGCCTAGATTGCTTACCCTTTTCCTGAGTAGGAGTAGAAGCTAAGTGATCTTCGGGCGCTACTCTCTCTATGCTTAAGTCTTCAACAGCTACCACAGCATCGGTTTCCAAACTGTTCCCCTGGGACAGACGGTGGAGGAGCGGACTTGTTAATTCTGTCATCTGCTGTGTTGTTCTCTCATTACCAGCAAAGTTTAGCCTACAAAACTCACTGTAACTCAGAAAAATTTCGGCAATTTTAGATGCAAAGGTTTTTAACTAAATGCATAAATTTTTATATACACACATTAAAAATCACCTTGGAGTTGGGATGTGATAACCCTAAACTTCAGTATCCTAACAACTAGTGAGAAAAAATACAGCCTGAAAGAGTATATTATTTATTGCAGCCTCTGGCTTAAAAATGAAAGAATTTGGAAATAAGACAGAAGTTATAATAAAGACATCTGAGTTCAAGTCCTATTACCCTTTCTGATTAGCTATATAACATATAGTAAGTTAGTTAACCTCTTTGAAGTCTATTTGCTTGTCTGAAAAAGGGATTTAAGAGAATACCTGCCTTGGTAAGATTAAATGAGATGATAACCACAAAGCAGATTTGTTTAGAAAAGAAAGAAAAAGTAAAGATTAAGTTTTCAATGTAGCATTGTTCATAGTGGCAAAAAAACTAGAAGCAACCTGTCCAGCAACAGTGGGATGAATAATATATTGTAGTATGTTTATCCAATGGAATACTTTACAGTTTTTTAAAAAGGAAAAATAAACTACAATTACAATTAAACAGTATATAGGTAGCAAATTAAAAAAAAAAAACAACCCAAGGAATGATTAACATAAAATTCAAGATAGTGGTTACACCTGGTGGGGACAGAGACAGGCAAGTGATCTTGTAAAGGGAACTGGGAGGCAAATGAAGTTCATTTTATTTATAATTATTCTTTGATACATATATAGTTATACACTCCTGCTTGTATGATCTAGTTTTAAAACAAAAAAATTACTTAAAACTCTCACTGAATCTTAATTATTAATTTATGTATCTGTACTTATAGGTGGAGAATACACAGACCTTGATTCACTGTCCTTGTCTCCGACGTTGAATCACAACACATTGTACTGATTTGTTCGGTAACTGATTAGATGAACTCTTAAAACTTTGAGGAAAATAACTGAATACAGAAAAGTTTTGATTTTCTTGGCAATAAATCTCAAAAAGCAAATTTCTGACGTAAAATGAAATGACATACAGAGAATTAATAATTTGGCAGACAGCAACTATTATACACTAGGCTCTGTACCGACAATTCTAATAGGTTTTTTCTTTTTTTTTCAGACACAGTGTTGCTCTGTTGCCAGGGCTAGAATGCAGTGGCACCATCATAGCTCACTGAACTGCAATGTCAACTCTCGGGCTGTCCTCCCGAGTAGCTGGGACTATAGGCGCTCACCACCATACCCGGCTAATTTTTCTATTTTTAGTAGAGACAGGGTCTTGCTGTGGCTTAGTCGGTCTCAAACTCCTGGCCTCAAGCAATCCTCCTGCCTCGGCCTCCCAGAGCACTGGGATTACAGGCGTGAGCCACTGGGCCTGGCCTGTAAATAAGATCTTACCATACTTACAGTCTGTGTCCTGTTTTATAAATCTTAAGGCTGTACTCACTTAATCAGTCAGCACTGTCTAAACAGTGAAAAGCTCATTGGTGTAGTCACACTGTTACACCATCTCTTCAATTCTTTCAACACTATAAGGAAGGCTTACAATATTCTGTAACGAGTGGGCAGAACCATGTCCAGAAACCTGAGACAGGTTTTCATGTGATGTATGGCTACTATTTGTTAGTTGTTTACTTAAAAGCTGAAGATGAACCCAAATAAAACTTGTAACTCAGAAACAGCCAATTAGTCTTTTAATCTATTTTCTGAAAAGTATTAATGTTAATTTTATGTATATAAATTGGTTGATTGTAAAGACATTTAAAAACAGAATATATAATATGGCTAATACAGGAAGTATCAGTAATACTTAAAATTATTTGTATTATAGCTGAAACCAAAAAAGGGACAACAAAATTGTATTTTAACATTTCCTATACATTTTGTAAATACATCTGTTTAAACGTTTCTGGTAAATATGTATAACCATTCACTTTTAAACTTTCCCTAGTAAATTCAATAAACATTCTGTAATTGCTCATCATCAAAAGGTGGTGAATTTCTCTCTTCCCTCCCTTCCAGCCAGATGACAGGAACCTAGGATTCAAACGGTGTGCTCAGAATTGACACCCCTGGGGCCCAGGATTCAGCTGGCACGGTCTGGGCTAAAGTGGTGGAGAGTTTTGACTGGCACATTAGTGACCAGTACAGCCATGACTGGAGATGTATCCAGCATATTTGGGACAAGGTGGGACGAGGAAGCAGCTGGCATTGTCATGAGGTTTAGGAAGGGCGAACAAATAATTTATTTAGGATCATGGGAGTCAGGTTTCTATGAGAGAAGTGAGTTACAAATACGAAAAGGGAAAGACTACATTAACCCCGAAGTATTTAATTAGAAGGTATCAATGTGACTCAAGGTTTTTGCAAATATGGATATAAATACATACAGACGTATGTGTATATTATTGCATGTGTATACACACGTTTATCTTTGAGATGTCCGCCAATAGGGCTTGAAACTAGTGACTTCCCAGTGGCAGCGAGTCCTTCTCAGGTCTTGGTTTCCATACAACATTCCCATTTAAATGAACCAGGGCTCCCTGGAAAAATGGCTAACTCTAGACCTAAGGCAGGGGGTAGGAAAAAGTACAAGATGAATTTGTAATACCTAATGTGCCAAAAAGTAAGGAAGAACCCTAAAGGTAATGAGGACATATGAAATGGACCAGGGGCCGGGCACGGTGGCTCACTGAGTCTGTAATCCTAGCACTCTGGAGAGACCGAGTCGGGAGGATTGCTTGAGCTCAGGAGTTCAAGACCAGCCTGAGCAAAAGCGAGACACTGTCTCTAATAAAAATAGAAAAATTGGCAGGGCATGGTGGCACACGCCTATAGTTCTGGCTACTTGGGATGCGGAGGCAGAAGAATTGCTTGAGCCCAGGAGTTTGAGGTTGCTGCGAGCTAGGCTGGCTAGCTGACACCACAGCACTCTAGCCCAGGTGACAGAGCAAGATACTGTCTCAAAAACAAACACAACAAAAAAAAAAAATTTCACCATCCCAAGAGAACGTTTGGAAGGGCATAGGGCATAAGGCATCTGGGCACGTTTGTCCTGCCATTTCCTAGTTGCGGAATCTTGGGTAGGCATTGTGTCCCCTCTGAGTCTCACTGTCCTCGTCTGCAAAG
>CAUYRT010098595.1:0-39877 GCA_963574885.1 Lepilemur ruficaudatus
AAAGGTTTATTGCTTTAAGCTGCTAAATTTTGGGGAGCAATATGTTATGCAGCCATAAATAACTAATACAGCTCTCCTCTCTTTTCCATTATTTTCTCACTGGCCTTGTTCGCCTTAGATACCAGCAGAAATGCTAACATGGGCCAGGCTCTGGGGTGTTGGCCTCCACACGGTCCAGTATAGATTAGTGAAATAGAAATTCAAAACTTGAAAATTCTCAGAAAAGAACTCAGGGATCACAGTTTGAAAGCTATCCCTTCCCTGCTTAAATCCTCCAGTAGTATTTCACTGTTCATCAATTAGAATCCGAAACCCTTGCTGTGGCTTGCAAGGCCCCCAGCGTGTCCCCTACTCACTCTTTTTCATTTGCTGTGTTTCCCCTCCCCCTTGGTTTCTAGGTCCCTGATCATTCCTGCCCATGCCTGCCGCAGGACATTTGCACATGCCATGTTCTCTTCCTGGTGTGTCCTTCCCACATCTTCCCATGGCTGCTGGCTCCTTTTCATTCAGACCTCAGTTCAAATGCCCCAATTGGGACAGCCTGGCCCTGGCCACCCATTCCCTGCCCCCGGACTTCCTGGCACTCTCCATCACATCTCCCTACTTTGTTTTCGTCAGAGTGTGGACCATTATCTGAAATTATCTTGACTCTTTATGTGGTTTTTTGTTTTTGCTTTTACTCAGACAGGCAGTAGAGTGTGGTGGTGAAGAGCCTTGAACTCTGGCCTGGATCCTGTCTCTACCACACACGAGCTCTGCCCTTGAACACGTTTTCTAGCCTCTCTGGGTCTCAGCTGCCCCGTCTGCGAGGTAGGCATGATGAAAATACGCGTCATAGGATTGCTGGGAAGATTGAGAGAATATAGAAAGTGCCCGGCCTACACCTGGCATGTCATAAGTGATCTGCATGTATGTTTGCTGTTGTTAATTATTATTATTAATTATTTTGCTCCGTCTTCCACCACCCCTGAACATAAGCTGTAAGAGGGAAAGGGCTTAGTCAGCTTGGGGTTTTGCTCATTGTTCTAACCCTAGCACAGAGCCTGGAACACAGTGGCAGGGGTAGAAAATAAATACTTCCTGAATGAGTGAATGAATGAATGAATGATGTAGAGTAAGTGAACATGGCTTTGGGATCAGACAGGCCTGCTTGCACTCCCTTCCTAGCCTTCCCCCCAGGAGCTGTGTGACCTTGGATGACTGATGTCCCTCCTCTGAGCCTCAGTTTCCCCATCTGGGGCTCCTGTAGGGCGGAGCCTCAGCACAGCACGGGGCGGGGGTGGGGGTGGGAAGGCGTGGCGCAGGAACGGCAGCAATCGCGCTTCTCCACCTTGGTGAGTCTGGCGCTGCTGGCTTGCTGACACACACAGATGCACCGGCAGTTTGCAAACAATTCCTGGGGCTCCACGACCCAGAGTCCATCCTCAAACAGCCCCACCCCAGGTGATGGCCCCTACCCCGGGGAGGGAAGGGCAGCAGGGACACTGGGTCAGAAGGCTGTGTTCCTGCCCCACCGGACAGGCGGGGCCTCTATCTGAGGGAGAGTGAACCAGCTAGAATGTGCCTCCTCAGCACTGCCTGCCTCTGGTGGCCTTGGCCTCTGGGGGCAGCAGGAGGGCCTCGCCCTAATACTCCTGTGCCTGGGGCTCCAGGATGGAAGAACGGTGATGAGAGTGACATGAAGTGAGCCAATCTGGGGGACTGAGGGGCAGCAGCCATGGCCAGAAGGTAACACTCCTCCAGCCAATGGAAGGTGGCAGAAATGATAGGGCGCAATTTCCAGACTTGACCTGTAAAAACCTGCCACTTCATCCTCTTTTTTTTTTTTTTTTTGAGACAGAATCTCACTGTGTTGCCTGGGCTAGAGTGCTGTGGCGTCAGCCTCGTTCACAGCAACCTCAAACTCCTAGGCTCAAGCAATCCTCCTGCCTCAGCCTCCCGAGTAGCTGGGACTACAGGCATGTGCCACCATGCCCGGCTAACTTTTTCTATATATTTTTAGTTGGCCAATTAATTTCTTTCTATTTGTAGTAGAGACAGGGTTGGTTTCAAACACCTGACGTTGAGTGATCCACCCGCCTCGGCCTCCCAGAGTGCTAGGATTACAGGCGTGAGCCACCGCGCCCGGCCCACTTCATCCTCTACGCCTGGCTCGCCCCATCTGCCAGCTGGGAGTCTATGCCCGGGAATGCCTGGGAAGCCACATATGAGGACAGCGGAGCCTCCATCAGCCGGCATCCCTGGACCGCTTCCCCCCCACCGCCTGCTGCTGACTGGGCTTTAGAGGAGTGAGAAATAAACTGCTAATCTGTTAAATACTGAGATTTCAAGGGTTATTGGTGAATGAAGCCAGTTTATCTCATATATATTTTTGGAGACAGGGTCTCTCTCTGTCACCCAGGCTAGCTAGAAGTGCAGTGGCACCATAACTTACTGTAGCCTCGAACTCCTGGGCTCAAGTGATCCTCCTACCTCAGCCTCCCAAGTAGATGGGACTATAGGTGCATGCCACCATGCCCAGCTAATTTTCTTTTTTTTTTTTTTGGTAGAGACAGGATCTACCTATGTTGCCCAGGCTGGTCTTGAACTCCTGGCCTCAAGCAATCCTCCCACCTTGGCTTCCCAAAGTGGTAGGATTACAAGTGTGAGCCATCATATCCAGCCATTTTAGAGATTATCATGTTTTTCCACCAGTTTACCAAATGAAGACTCATACATTGTAAAAGCTTCAAATATCACAGAATCGACAAAGGTCCCCTGTGAGCCCTCCCTGCTTCTGTAACAAGAGATAACCACGGTTAATACTTTGGATATATTCTTTGAGATTTTTTTCTATGTATGCACATCACATATTTATACAAGAAGGATCATACTATGCATGTTGTTCTGTAAGGTTTCCTTTCATTTAGCAGCAAACCTGGGAAAGCTTTCCACATTTGGACACAGGAATCTGCCTCATTTTTTTTAACCTGGTCCGACATCCCACAGCACATATGTATAATACTAAAATGTATTTAATGGAGTTGTGTATTCATTATGCACTGCTGTGTAACAAATGACCCCAAAACTTAGCAGCTTAGAACAGCAAATATTTCTTATCTTAGAGATTCTGAGGGCCAAGTTTAGCCAGGTAGACTGGCTCAAAGTCTCTCACTGCCTGTGGGCAGTCAAGCTGTGGGCTGGGGCTGCAGTCTCCTGATGGGGATGGGGGTCTTCTTCCTGGCTCCAGCCTCGGGTCCCTGCTGTCTCAGTGTCCCTGCCATGTGACAGCTGCTTCCCCGAGAGACGGCATTGAGAGAGCCCAAGATGGAAGCCATGCTCTTTCATAACCTAACCTCAGAAGTGACAGGGCACAATGACAGGCCACTTCGCCATTGGTCCCAACTCTGGCACAATGACGGAGGGGCTTCCCAAGCCCTTGACTACCAGGAGGCCGGACGGGTGGGGCTCTAGGAGGCTGGCCACCGCAGGCACCTACTGGTGGAGCACCTCTCCATTCCAAACTGGCTGCACGAACATCGCAGTGAACATCCTCGCTCGCTTCCCTGCACACCTGCGGAGGGTTTCCCCTGGGCAGGGCACAAGCATCAGCTCTCTGAATTCTCGTGGTGTTCCGGTGAAGCGGCTACAATTGTGTGTGCCCATTTGGCAGAGGAAGGGGCTGGATTTGGTGGGCACAGGGGCCCTCGAGGATTCTTAGCACCCTCCAGACAGAACCATGGCGGCGTGAGTGTTCCAGACGGGCTTTCTGACAGCAGTGGAGGGGCAAGGAAGCAGAGGAGTAAAGATGACCGTGGACCGTAGTAATGCCGGCCTCACACCGGGACCTGCTTCCGGTAAATGACAGGTGGGGCTGGGCCACCACCCCATCGCACACAGGAGGGGGGCGGAGACTTGCCTCAGGCTGCACAGCCGGTCAGTGACAGAACCAGGGGTCACCGCCACGTCCCCCAACGCTCAGAGCCTCCTCCCAGATTCTTGGCAGGTGCTGGGCCAGGCGTGGAGCCCGCATCGGCGGCGCAGGCCCCACAGACAGCAGACACCCTCCCCCCATGACAGCAGAGGAAAGTGAGGCTCTGAGACGGGAGGTGTGCAAGGCCACAGGCGCCACACGGGAGTCAGTGCCGTGGCCACGTGCAGGCAGGGGCGGCTGAGGGCTCTGACGGGGGCAGAGGAGAGAGGAAGGAAAGGGGCAGGGCCTCACACGGGAGGTTAGCTCCTGATGCTCCGATATTGCATCTTCGTATCTTTGAGGCAGAACTGGAAACAGGATGTGGGTTTCCCTTTAAGGGGCCATTGCCCCAGATTGGCGTGTACCACTGGACACACATGAACATCACCGGAGAGGGGGTGCCGGTAACTGGTTAGCACACATGCTCCAAGTCAGGCTCTGGGCTGTGTGACTGCAGATGCCTGAGTTGACCTCTCTGGGCCTCTGAATGAGACCTGCTACACAGGTCATCAGGGCTGGTGGGATGGTGCTCTGCAAATGGTGACAAGCACTCTTTTTTCTTTCTTATTTTTTTTTTAGAGACAGGGTCTCACTCTGTCACCCAGGCTGAAGTGCAGTGGTGTCTCATAGCTCCCTGCAGCCTTGAACTTCTGGGCTCAAACAATCTTCCTGCCACAGCTTCCCGAGTAGCTGGGACTACATGTGTGTACCACCACACCCTGCTGGTTTTTCTATTTTTTGTAGGGACAGTCTTGCTATGTTGCTCAGGCTGGTCTCAAACTCCTGACCTCAAGTGCTGGCATTATGGGCCTCGGCCTCCCAAAGTGCTGGGAATACGGGCATGAGCCACTTCGCCCAGCCTCATGGTGACAAGGACTCTTTGCAGTGTTGGGAGGTGGGAGCAATATTTTGCCAAAAGAGGAGACAAAACCAGTGGAATGGCCTGGACAGCTTTATCTCCCTCCTTGTCGGGATATCCGTCAGCAGGGCTCTGCCCGAGACATCACGAACACACACCCCGTCAAGTAAAAAGAGGGCAAGTACAGCTTCTAGACAGGCCCTGGCCTCCCCACAATTTCCCTCCACGCTGGTGGACCCAGGCTCCTCCTGGGGAAGCATCTGGGGTTGCCCCGTCCCGAGGCCGCCTGCCCCAGCTGCCGACCCAGACACAGCTGCACCAGGTTTGCTGAGCCCCTACTAGGTACCAGCTGCTTCACGTGAGCAGGATAGGCCCTGCCCTGCCCTCCCAGAGCACATCTCCCAGGCTCTGCCTGGGCCCCATAAATGTCACCTGCATTTAGGAGCTACAGTCCTAGCTCTCAGTGGTGTTCTAAGTGTCAGGATGACAGTGAGGAAGGGAGAGTCCAGGTTCAAGGGAAGGACACTAAAATGGGTGTTAAAGGCCCGTGTCTAGGCCCAACTCAGCTTCAGTATCGCTGTGTGGCTTCCAGCAAACCCCTGCTTCTCTCTGGGCCTTGTAACCAAGGGATGGAGCTCTTTCAAACTGTCAAAACAGGGGCCACGAGCTCAGGAGTCAGACAGCCCCTGGTGTTTGACTCCTGTCTATAACTTACCAGCTGGGCAACGTTAGAGAAATTACAGCCGTTGTAGCGGCTCACGCCTGTAATCCTAGCACTCTGGGAGGCCGAGGAGGGAGGATCGTTTGAGCTGAGGAGTTCGAGACCAGCCTGAGCAAGAGCGAGACACTGTCTCTACTAAAAATAGAAAGAAATTAATTGGCCAACTAAAAATATATAGAAAAAATTAGCTGGGCATGGTGGCACATGTGTGTAGTCCCAGCTACTCAGGAGGCTGAGGCAGGAGGATCTCCTGAGCCCGAGAGTTTGAGGTTGCTGTGAGCTAGGCTGACGCCACGGCACTCTAGCCCAGGCAACAGAGTGAGACTCTGTCTCAAAAAAACAACAACAACAAAAAAAGGAAATTACTTAACCTCTCTAAACCAGCTTCCTCCTTTCAACATTCTAAATAATAATCCAGGATTGTTTACAATACTAAATGGGGACATTTAACCCAAACTAGGAGCTCAATATAGAATAGTTGTTCCATTTAGCTCATTTTTTCTTTTTTTTTTTTTTTGAGACAGAGTCTTATTCTGTTGCCTGGGCTAGAGTGCTGTGGCATCAGCCTAGCTCACAGCAACCTCAAACTCCTGGGCTCGGGCAATCCTCCTGCCTCAGCCTCCCGAGTAGCTGGGACTACAGGCATGCACCACCATGCCCAGCTAATTTTTTCTATATATTTTTAGTTGGCCAATTAATTTCTTTCTATTTATAGTAGAGATGGGGTCTCGCTCTTTCTCAGGCTGGTCTCGAACTCCTGAGCTCAAACGATCCTCCTGCCTCAGCCTCCCAGAGTGCTAGGATTACAGACGTGAGCCACTGTGCCTGGTCTAGTTCATTTTTTCTTTAAAATAGTTTTTATTTTATCGAAACAGCACCATACACCAATGACCCCAAGACAGCACCAATTGTAAGACGCACCGTGATTCCTGCACCAACAGGAGCAAACATGCCAATGACAGCGGTCACCATTGATTGTAGACAGATGCATCCTAATTTTAAAGATGTAAAAATGTGAATACATGAGCATCTTAGAATTGGTGAAATACAGTACCTGCTGGGAGAGCGAAATAAACTTGTCCTAAGGCAAAGAACACCACGGTTTCCTGTCTGTCTCCCCTGTCTCCCCAGAAGCAACCACTTCTGGCTCTTTGAGTTGTTTTTCTCAGCCTTACACGTCCTGTATTTCTAAGTAATAAGCACACGCTGCTATCTTTCGAGACACTTGTTTTAGCCATTCTTTGCTTCCTACCCGTCTACCTGTCAACCGTGCACTGTCTACACTGGGTGATTCCCTGCCCCCCCACCCCCTTTCCTCTCCTCCACCGCCCACTGCAGAAGTCACGTGGCCATTGGGGCCAAATCACTAGTCACGTTTCAGATGGACACTTCTTTATGTATGTATTAATATATCATGCCTCAATTCTTAAAAATCACTCCAGTATTTACATGATATTTCTTACATAAATATTATTCATAGGTGAGCATTGCGTTTCCTTTCGTACTCTGTTTTTCCTGAAGTTCGCAATTACTTTGTATTACAGCTTCATGGACTTATAATCGATGAGTGATAAGCTGCACGTATTTAAAATGTACAATTTGGTCCATTTTGATATACGTGACCGCTGGGGAACCCCAGTCCCCGCCCCTGGAACCCCTCTCGCCCCTTGGTAACCTTTCCTTCCAACGCCCCCCCCCCCGAACCTCTACCACATCAGGCAGCCACTAGTCTACCTTGTGTCACTGTAGATTAATTTGCACTTTCTGGCATTTTAGCTAATCGCACGGCAGGTGCTTTTTTTTGTCTGGCTCCTTTTCCCTCGGCTTTGCTGTTTTGAGATCCATGTATGCTGTGTGGGTCAGTAGCTCGCTCCTTTTCGTTGCTGAGTGGTGTCCGCTACGGCATCCGCGTGGTGTGGACGCACCGGGTTTGTTCTGCCGTTCACCTGTTGCTGGGCATTTGGGCTGTTGCTGCCTGCTGTGAGTAACGCTGCTGCGAACACTCCTGAACAAGGCCTCAGGTGGCCATGCGTTTTCATTCCTTGTGGGTAAATACCTAGGAATGGATTTGCTGGCTCCATAGTGTGGGTTTACCTGCATAAGAACTGCAAAATTGTTCTGTAAAGAAGTTACTGTGGTTTGGTTATTTGCCCCTCCAAATCTCAGGCTGAAATTCGATTCCCAGTGTTGGGGGTGGGGCCCAAGAGGAGAGGTTGGGGTCCTGGGGGCAGATCCCTCACGAGTGGCTTGTGTTGTCAGCCTGGGAGTGAGTTCTCACTGCCTGTTCCTGGGAGAGCTGGTTGTTGAGGAGAGCCTGGCACCTCCCCCATCTCTCTCTCTCTCTCTCTCTCTCTCTCTCTCTCTCTGTTCGCACCATGAGAGGAGACCCCCTCACCTTGTGCCATGAGCGGGAGCAGCCTGAGGCCCTCAGCCAGAGCAAGCGCTGGCGCCATGCTTCCGGTACAGTGCGCAGAACCAGGGGCCAAATAAACTTCTCTTCTTTATCAAGTACCCGGCCTCAGGGATTCCTTTATAGCACCACTAGCCGGACTGACAGTGGTCCCTCCAGTCTGCGTTCCCACAGGTAACAGCTGAGAGGTCCAGCTGCTTCACACACTCACCAAGCCGTGGCATTACCGGTCTTTGTGATTCTGGCCATGCTAGCGGGCACGCGGTGGGATCCCATTGTGGTTTTAATTTGTCCTTCCCTCATGCCTGATGACGCTGAGCATCTTTTTATGTGCTTATTGGCTATTCACATATCTTCTTTTGTGAAGTAATTGTTCAAATATTTTGCCCAGTTTTCAATTGAGCTGTTTATGTTATTGAGTTGTAGAAGTTGTTGAATATTCGGGACGTGAGTCCTTTGTCAGAGATATGTATTGCAAATATCTTTCTCCTAGTCTGTGGCTTCCTGTTCATTTTCTGAACAATGGCTTTGGAAGAGCAAAATTCTTAAATTTTGATAGTCTGTCAATTTTTTTTTTAGTGGTTTGTGATTTTTGTTTCCTTTCTAAGCAATCAATGGCTTTATAAAAAAATCTCTTTCCTGTAGTTTTAGTAGGAAGACAAATTAGTCATGTATGATTTCTCCATCTTCTTAATGAGGAACTTCTCTTAGCTCATTTTCTTCATGGGAGGATTCTCTCCCACCCTGCTTTGCACCCTCTTCCATCCCAGGGCTATGGTAGAAGGAGCAGGGAGCTCCAGCTTTCACTCCCGGCTCCAAACACTCACAGTTGTGTAGGCTTGGGAAAGTCACTTAATCCTTTTGAGCCTCAGTTTCCCCATCCGGGGAGTAAAGGCAACAACATGATCTTAGGGAGAGGTGGCAAGGTCATACAGGGAGAGGGCTGTCACTGGCTCCTGACTGCCGTTGGGCAGGGCAGGTCGAGGCCTTTCAGCCACCCCAGAGCTTTGACTGTCAGGGCTCAGGGTGGGCAGGCTCCCGTGACCTCACTGCATGGCCGGGCAGACAGAGGCCCAGAAAGGGCAGGGGGCCCAGAATCACACAGCTGGCTCAGGCAGGGAGGGGCCCCTGATTTCTGTTCCTGAGCTCGCTCTGCACCCAGAGCTACCTCTACACTAGACCAGCTGGCAGAACCAGCCATGTCCTCAAGAAGGCAGCCTGCTCGTTTCCAAAGCTGGACACTACTACGACCTCTCACAAGTCTTGGCGTCCCCACCCTGCGGACTGAAACGCTCAGGACTGTGCCAGGGCTGCACCTGACTGTGGTTCTTTAGCACCACCTACAGGACATATTGAGAATGACATGCTACATGGCTTCTCTCTTTTTTTTTTGAGACAAGAGTCTCACTCTGTTGCCCAGGCTAGAGTGCTATGGCGTCAGCCTAGCTCACAGCAACCTCAAACTCCTGGGCTCAAGCAATCCTCCTGCCTCAGCCTCCCAAGTAGCTGGGACTACAGGCATGCACCACCATGCCCGGCTAGTTTTTTTTTTCTGTATATTTTTAGTTGGCCAATTAATTTCTTTCTATTTTTAGTAGAGACGGGGGTCTCGCTCTTGCTCAGTCTGGTTTCGAACTCCTGACCTTGAGTGATTCTCCCGCCTCAGCCTCCCAGAGTGCTAGGATTACAGGTGTGAGCCCGGCCTACATGGCTTGTCTTGAGCCCCAGATTCCAGAAACTCCTGGCTGGGAAGGTGCCCATTTATAGAGCATTTCTTGTATGCCCAGGCCATAGCTCTGCACCCTGCACAGGCCCCTCCCCTGACGCACAGCACAACCTTTAAGGCAAGAACTACATTACAATATTGAATCAAATCTAACACCTTCAGTTGAAAGATGCATCACTTATTTTGTGCCACTGAAAAAAGCCAAAAAACCCCATTTCCAATTAAAATATGACACAGCACTTCCTTTCCACTTAGAAATTTTATTTTATACTTATTGAAGGCACACTTTTAAACTTTACTTAGACAGATTTCTAACATATTAATATGTCACAACTGTGCATGCATAAAAAGGAAACTGTGGTCAAAGTAATTTAGTGAAGATATTCTTAAAACTTCTGCACACACAGAGTCTGACTTTTCTGGATTGCTTTTTCATTCGGAGTCATCGAGTCTGTGTTTTTCCAGACAGTATTGTCCTCTGTGTCACTGAGGGCACAGGAGTTGCAGCTTTTCTTCAGAGAACACCACTATTGTCTCCAGTGTCCTTCCAAGCTGCAAGTTTTGATGCGTATGTACAGGCATTAACAAATAAGTCACTACGATCATAAAATACGTACTGATTTCAGAAATGTCTAAATGGGTGGGGAGAGCACATCTTAGAATGAATGAAATACGGTGTCAAAGCTACCATGTTTAACACAAGTCCTGGGGCACCTCCTCTACGCCAGGCCTGTGCAAGGGGCAGGAGACACAGCCCCAAACAAAACCGACTCAACCCTGCCCTCAGGGAGCTCAGAGTGCCACAGGGGAGACAGATATCAAACAAAAGATGGGCACAGACATAATTGTTCCATGATCACAGTTGTGCTGTGAGAGGGGTCAGCAGTGGGAGTGACTGTATCTGGGGTCGTGGGGAGCTACCCAGAGGAAGCAGCATCTGAGCCGTGATGAGTGGACAGGAGCCAGCCAGCGGGAGAGGCAGAGCAGCATGCGAGGCGGGGCGAGAGCATATATAAAGCCCTGGGGCTGGAGGGAGAGTCTTAGGGGCTCCCCGCACTGAAAGGCAGCGTGGCTGGAGTGTGATGAATGAGGGGAGAGTGGCAGGCACTGGAGCTGGGGAGGGGGGAAGGGGCAGACTGCATACAGCCTTTCTCCACAGTACAGTGAGGAGCCATTGCAGGGCTTTAAGTTGAGAAAGAAACTGAAGTACAAAATAACATGCCAAGTCACAGAAAGTGATGGAGCTAGAAATGGGACTCAGGTCTGGCTGGTTCCAGCACCCACACTTTCCATCCCCACTGCAGGGGCCAGAGGGGACGGACTCCCTGATCCACCTCCTTCACTGTCCTGCTGAGGAAACTGGGGTCTAGGAAGGGGAAGGGGCTTTCCCTAAGTGGCACAGCGAGGCAGGGTCTCATCTAGAAGCCAGGTCTCCAGGCTCCTGGCTTCCCTCCTGCATCCAGCTCCAGGAGTCCTGGCCAGGCCTTGACCAAGGGCCCACCTTTCTGAGTCCTAGGAAACTATGAGTGCTTAGAGAGCAAAGGGCTGTCTTTTTTAGTTTCCAGGAAGCTGTTTCGCCCTGTCCCCAGTTCCCAGTTTGCACAGGTGGTGGCTAGTTACAGCCTGAATCCTGGAGCCCTCCCAAGGCCACGCCAGGCTGACTGGACATGGACTCTGCGTGCAGCAGGGCAAGCCCTGCACTGCACCTTCCTCCACCCACCTGCTGGGGATAGGTCAAATTCCAGCCCCACTGGCCTCCCTGTCCCCTCTGCACCTTCCACCCATGCTTGACGGCAAAAGGGCTCTGAGCCACTTATGGGCAGGGCACCAAGGTCCCAAGGACAGCCAGCCAAGCATTTCTGCAGCCCCTCCCCTCAGCACAACCCCAGGACAAAAGATCTTGGAACAGACAACTTACTGCTCTTGTTTGTATATTTTTTCAGGAAAAATTTCTAGAACTGAACTTACCTGAGTCAAAAAAATATATATATATAAAGATTTTTTGGTAAAGTGGCCAGGTGCAGTGGCTCACGCCTATAATCCTAGCACTCTGGGAGGCCAAGGTGGGAGGATCGCTCAAGATCAGGAGTTCGAAACCAGCCTGAGCAAGGGCGAGATCCCGTCTCTACTAAAAATAGAAATTAATTGGCCAACTAGAAATATATAGAAAAAATTAGCCGGGCATGGTGGCGCATGCCTGTCTACTGAGGAGGCTGAGGCAGGACGATCGCTTGAGCCCAGGAGTTTGAGGTTGCTATGAGCGACGCTGATGAAATGGCACTCTAGCCCGGGGAACAGAGTGAGACTCTGTCTCAAAAAAAAAAAAAAAAAAAAAGATTTTTTAGTAAATCAACAGCAGATAGGCCTACTGCACTATTACACCAATTCACACCTCTTCTAGCAGAGTCTGAGGAGCGTTGCCCCTACCCCTCGCCTCCAATAATGCCTGCAGGTCCTGCTTTTAGCTCTCAGTCCCACCGGCCAGCACCTCTCCTCATCATATGAATCTGCACTATTAGTCATTAAAGAGAGATTCTCAGACTAGGTGTGTATTCATCTGTGGAGCTTGTTGGAAAAACGAAAGGCTGGCTGGGCACAGCAGCTCACGCCTGTGATCCCAGCACTCTGGGAGGCTGAAGCGGGAGGATCTCTGGAGCTCAGGAGTTCGAAACCAGCCTGAGCAAGACCAAAACCCCGTCTCTTCTAAAAATAGAAAAATTAGCCAGGCATGGTGGTGCCTGTAGTCCCAACTACTCAGGAGGCTGAGGCAGGAGGATCACTTGAGCCCAGGAGTTTGAGGTTGCTGTGAGCTAGGCTGACACCACTGACCATACGAAATGTTGGCAAGGACGTGGAGCCACTGGAACTCACACACTCTGTTGATGAGAATGTAAAACGGGACTGGGGCAGGAGATTAGGGGAGGGAACACAAGTGGCTCAGAAAGAACTCAGCTGGCACGAAGCAATAGGAACAAAATTAAGGTCACCAATCAATGAAAACAAAAGCAGTGGTCAAGCTGCGATTGTACCCATTGCAGAGACACCTTGCTTGCTCCAGTGTAGGGAAAGTCCCGCTGGAGGCCCGTGCACAGCTGGGGGACAAGAGTGTCCTCAAATGACTCTGACTCTGATTTCATTATACCATCATTACCATAAATTAGCATTATAGCTTGCTCTCCCCACTACACCCCCATGGGTTTTGGAAGCCAACACATCTGGGTCTGAATAAATAAAGTAAAAATCTCCTCCCCCCAACACTCAACAGATGGGAGGAGAGAACATTCTCATGGGGGGAGGGGCACAGCAACACAAAAATGAGGAAGTCAGAAGCAAGAAAAAGAGGAACCCGAAGAGACCCCAGGGCCACTGTGCGCTGGGACCTGTGCCCACTCCTGCCCCCTTCTGGAGTGTACTATCGCTTGGTAATCTTGCTTGACACCCCCTCCATGTCTGGAGGTATACTTGCTTAATAAACTTCTTTCACTTTGCTTTTCTGCTTTGGTGTTTGGTTTCAATTCTTTGTCTCTGAGCACAAGGACCAAATATGATCACTCACCGGGAACAGTACAACCACTTTGTAAACTGGTAGTTTCTTAAGAGGTTCAGTATACACTAACCATATGATCCAACCATTCCACTCCTAGGTATTTATCCAAGAGGAACGAAAGCAGTGTCCCCATAAAGACTTGTACACAATGGTTCATAACCACCAAAATAACGGAAACAACTAAAATACCCATCAATCCGTGATTGCATAGATGAACAAATTATAGTATATACTATTCAGGAATAAAAGAACGAACTATTCATACCCCCAACATGGATGCATCACCAAATAATTAGGCTGAGTGAAGCACGCCAGACAAGGAGAGAATACACTCTCCTTATGTAAAATCATGGAAAATGCAAACTACTCTATCCTGACAGAACACAGACCAGTGGTCTGTTCCTTGGGGAGGAAGGAGGGAAGACATGGAGAGGGAATGGGAGGGACAGATGACTACAAAGGGGGCGCCTGGCTGGCCGTGGTGGCTCACACCTGTAGTCCCAGCACTTTGAGAGGCCAAGGCAGGAGGGCTGTTTGTGGCCAGGAGTTCCATGTGGCCAGGAGTTCCAGACCAGCCTGAGCACCGTTGGCCAGGCATGGTGGTGTGTGCCTCCCAGCTACTTTGGAGGCTGAAGCGGGAGGATCGCCTGAGCCCAGGAGTTCCAGGCTGCAGTGAGCTATGATTGTACCACTGCACTCTATCCTGGATGACGGAGCAAGACCTGTCTCAAAAAAAATTTTTTTTAAATAAAATAAAACAGGCACCAAGAAACTTGGGGTGTTGGAACTTATTATGACAATTCCCATTGTCTTCATTGTGGTGATGGTTTCACAGATATATCTACTTCCAGGTGTGGATGGAGAAATCCAAACTTTGAAACATTTTAAAGAAGTTTATTCTGAACCAAATTTGAGGACCATATCCCCCAGCCATGCCCAAGAAGCCTTGAGCAAGTGGACTCGATGTGGTTAGGTTACAGTGTGGTTTTATACATTTCAGGGAGACAGGGGTTACAGGTAAAGTCATAAATCAATACGTGGGAGGCATACGTTGGTTGGCCTGAAAAGGTGGGCCGTCTGGAAGTAGGGGACTTGCAGGTTATAGGTGGGTTTAAAGATTCTTTGGCTTGTAATTGGTTAAAGACATGAAGCTTTGTTTAAAGGCTTGGAATGTTTTAACATAAGGAGCTGTTATCAGAGATAAGCCACCTGACATTTATTATGTAAATTGAGGACCTGCAGGTTTGTCTTGCATACCCTTAGGCCTATCAATGGGTCACAAAGGACGTCTCCAAGAAGGGAGGTGAGCATGATGTGGCATGTCTGACCTCCCTCCTCCTGGCAGACAATTTAGTTTTAGGATATTCCTTTGGCCACGAGGGGGTCCATTCAGTCAGCCGGTGGGAGGGTGAGCCTTAACATTTTATTTTGGTTCACACAGGTGTAGGGCCCAAGAATCTGTAAACAGTATCCAGATAATTTCAAAGCACAGCAAAGTTTGAGAAGGATTGTTCTAGCAGAATCCTCCCTGCGCCCTGTGTCACCAAGATCTCTCCTGATGGAAGGAGGTGGGGTGGGGGTTCTTCTGTGAGGACTTGCTGCTTATGGAAGGAGGGTGTCATGAATCACAGCACAGGTCATTTTATAGATTAGGAAACGGAGACCTCGAGAAATAAACTACATCTGGGCCAGGTGCAGTGGCTCACACCTGTAATCCCAGGACCTTGGGAGGCTGAGGCAGGAGGATCACTTGAGGCCAAGAGTTCCAGACCAAGCTTGGGCAACATAGCAAGACCTCATCTCTACCAAAAAAATTAAAAACAAACAAACTACATTTTAGGTGCAAGAAACAAATGATCTGAGTTAGTCATTAATATAAAAAGTTATATAAAGAGGAAAGGGTCATAAAACCCCTTCAGTCACTGGGGAGGAGGCCTCAAGAGGTGGAGCCAAGCCTGGGAAGTTTTTGGAACACAGGGCCACCTTCCAGACCACACCAGCCCCGCCTTTCCTCGTGGGCTTCCTCCCTCTCCCCCCTCTGCTGAGGAGCCTTTTCTGCCTCTTGGGGTTGGAAGAAGGCTCAACAGTCCCAAAGACTGAGCAGGTCTCTGGATCCAATTCCAAGTTTGTAGCAGGGAGCAGGAATTCATTGACCCAATTTGGATCCCGTATCCTCATCTGATTGTAACAGAGGGATGGCCTGGAAAGGGTAAAATGATTTACGAGTTGTCTCTTTAACCCCTCCACACACACTCCTTTTGGGAATGAAAACCTGCATCCCTGCCCGAGGGCAGTCATCAGACGGGCAGTTGAATGTTCTTTGTTTTTTTGTACTATAAGAAATGGCTCAAGAGAATTGTCAAGGTTATGGGGGGTGGGGAAGTATGGGACCAGGAAAGAGGAATTCTGTAGAAGATCAACAAAGGACCACCAAAGAGGATGAATGGTTGGGGAAGGAAGGTTAACTAGTAAACGGTTCCCTTTGAGAATTTAAATGAGTCTTAGGGATGGGACATTGTCTTTTTAAAGAGTCTGTTCGGTGTGGTCACACCCCTAGTATTTCAGGAAGGGGAACAAAAAGACAATTATTCTCCTAGGTGGATCTGGATCTCTGGCAGATAAAGATTTTGGGAGAGGTAGGGCGTGGTAGCTCATGCCTGTAGTCCTAGCACTCTAGGAGGCCAAGGTGGGAGAATTGCTTGAGCTCAGGAGTTCGAGACCAGCCTGAGCAAGAGTGAGACCACGGTCTCTACTAAAAATAGAAAAAATTAGCCGGGCGTCGTCATCGTGGTGGTGTGCACCTGTAGTCCCAGCTACTCGGGAGGCTGAGGCAGGAGGATCCCTTGAGCCCAGGAGTTTGAGGTTGCTATGAGCTGGGCTGACACCACGGCACTCTAGCCCAGGCAACAGAGTGAGACTCTGTCTCAAAAAAAAAAAACAGATTCTGGAAGAGTTGATGGTGGTGGTGGTTGGGGGGAGGTCAGCGAGACCTTGAGGCTTCTTCAGTCAATCCAGTGTGTCAAAATGCCATATTTTGGGGCAAAATATTTCTAATTTTCTTCAGACTCTTTCAACTGCTAATGATGGACACCCTGCTTTAAATGACAAGCAAAATGGGGATCTTCAGGTATTGTAATTGGTAAGTCCAGTAAGGTAGATCTACCTCCAGGAACTGCTGGATCCATGTACTCAAACCTCAGCTTAAATCTCTCCTCCCTCCTCTGCTTAGTCTTCTCTAGGGGTGGAGATTAGGTAGGCTTTCTTCATTAATAATAGGCTTTCTTCATTATTGGTAAGCTTTCTCCATGGGGTGACACGCCTCAGGTTTTCATCCTTCCAGCTTGAAAACTTCAGTGGAAAGAGCAAAAGTCCAGGGCAGACTCTCATTGGTCCAGCTGGATCATGTGCTCATCCCTTAATCAATCACTGTGGGCAAGGGATGCATTACATTTTTTTTCCTCATCACTCTTATAGACCAGTCCTGGGTCACATCCGCACCACTGAAGCCAGAGTTGGGACCCCTCCTTCAAGCTGCATGGACTGTGTCAACCTTAAATAATGAGATGAAGAAAATATGATTAAGTATAGAGTTTATTCAAGCACAAAGCTTGAGGACAGCCACTCGAGAGACACTGACTCCAAACGAGTTGGGTCAGTGCTCCAAAGTGGAGAAGTTTTGGTTTCACTTACACAGGCAAAGACAGAGAAATTTTAGCAGGATTGCATTGCATCATTTTCCACAGGGGACCAGCATACCCCACAGCGACTGGATTGGTTACAGATTGCTACATTCCGGGAAGATTACTTTATTTCTCCATGAAAAGGGGCAATGATCTGAGGGGGCCACTTGGCCTTCCTAATTATTTGCAGGAAAAAAAGCAGAAGTTGCAGCTGCGTGCCATGTGGCTCGGGCTGCAGGGCCACATTCCTATCAAGGCTCAGAATAATTTAAAGTTCCGGTGGCTTTAAGTTTAGATTACTTAATTTTACAACCGAGAGCGGAGGAAGGATGGGGTTCCCTGAAACTAGACCAGAGTGCCATAGTTTGGAGCTGGGCAGGCACCAAAAACAGCCAGAAGAGGTCAGAGTGGCCTTTTGGCCCAAGCTCCCACCCAAACAGGACCCTGCCTGGGCCCTGGCCTCAGTGGGGTCCCCTGTGGCAGCCAGTCCCCCTTTGTGCTTGATTCCTGACAGGCAGGTGGCATGTGAGTGTCACTGCCCACACCGATAAACTGCCCACACTGACTCAACTGAGATCAAAGCAAACAGCCCGCCCTAGGTTCTCCCAGTGAGTCAGGCCAGCCTGGGAAAAGGAGGAGGCGTCCTTACTAGGGTCCCCTCTGGCTAGGAAGGCCCACCCCCACTGCATGGATGGAGAGAGCCAGGAGCAAGAGACAAAGTTTTCTGGCCCCCAGGCTGCCTGCCCACCAGCCTCTGCCTCCAGCTGCCTGCCTCTGGCTCTGCCTAGGAGGCTATGAACTGGCCCCCATAGGGTTAAGTGTGGAGCTTACAGGTAGGCTTCCCTCGGTTGAATCCAGCCCACAGGTCTGTTTTGTTTGGCTTGCAGGAGGCTTAGAAATAATTAGTGGTCAATATGTTTAAACTGGACAATTGTAGTCAAAAGCTGGAATTCCGGTTTCTTTTGTTAAAAGGGGACAGGGAGGACAGGCCCACATTCCTGACCATTGAGATCGCCAGGGGCCAGGTTCAACCATCACCTCCTGCAGCGGCAAGCCTGGGACTCTGGTCTGAGCCAGGGATCTTTATCTGAGTGGCTGTGGGCTGCAGGCAATGGCCTGAGTTAGCAGAATCCTGGAGAACTATGCTACGATGGGTCCCCAGATGGCCCCTCCACCCTCTTATTTCTTCCCATCCGTATCCTTACCTTCGGAGGCCCGGCCCTGTGTGGGGCTCTGGGCTCCTCCTCCCCTGCAAGCGCAACCTCTCACCTCCTTTATGGCCTTCTCTGATCTCTCCGAGTCCTCCCATCCACGCTCAGAGGCAGGGGCTGCACCGGAGGGGAAGTGGCAGTCCACGAGGAGGAGACGTGGGACTTGTCCAAGCTCACAGCACTCAAGTGGGGCTGGGGCACTCAGGGTGGGGCTCCCGATGCACCTGTCACAGGTCCAGGGTCCAGGCCGCAGCTCCGGAAGGCTGAGTCACTCTCATGCCCTCACAGGAGGTTAACTCACAAAGGAATCTGAGCAGCCAGGCATTCCTGGAGTGGCCTCCCGGCTCTGCCACTGAGAAAATACGTGCCATCGGCGAGTCTTGGCTGTAGTCTCTTCATCTCTCAAACCGAAGAAATGCAAAGCAGCTCACAGCAATGCTGTCGGTGTTCACTGCAACCAACACAGCAATGAAAGGTGCGTTAAAATGTCAGTTCAGGGACTGTGCTACGCACTTCAACAGTAACTATGAATAAGACAGATGCTGTCGCTGCAGGACACATGGCAAAACTGGTGCAGTTTTGCCCCCCAGGGTACATTTGGCAATGTCTGAATACATTCTCATTGTCACAACTTGGGGACGGGGGTGCTGCTGGCATCTAGTGCATCAAGACCAGGACGCTGCTAAGCATCCTGCAGCGCACAGGGCAGTCGCGCGACACTTCTCCGGCCCAAAGCGTTAATCCTGCTGGGATTGAGAAACCCTCCTGCAGCAGGACACAGACATTGAAACATGTGACTACATGTGTGTGTACGAATCTGAGAGAGAGGAAACACAGGGTGTGACCCAAGAAGGCTCCCTCTAGGCAGTGTCGCCCAAGCCGGATGTGAAAGGTGGACCGGAGTTAGGACAGCGATGAGGGAGAAAGTTGTTCTGAGCAAGAGGATCAGCAAAGGCAAAGGCTTGGGGGCTAGAAAAAGAGCCCAGCATCTAAAGGAAGTGAACTCCGGCACGGCTGGACTGCAGAGTACAAGCGGCAGCCTCAGGTCACGCCAAGTCACACTACGGAGCTTGTGCCTCATCCTGAGAGCGAAGGGAAGCTACCGAAGGGGTGCAGCCGGGAGTGGCCTCAGACGGGTGTGGAGGCCAGGGAGGGGCCGCTGTGGGTCACGTGGGTGAGGGAGACTAGGGGTCAGCGGGAGAGCACAGCAGGTTGAGGATGTCAGGAAATGTGAGGTGTGAGGCAGGGCGTGGGACCGAGGATGTCACCCGCGAGTGCAGCTTGAACAGCTGGGAATGGAGCTGCCTCTCCGAGTTCAGCTACAGCCAGGAACAAGGTAGATGAGGTCCCTGGAGACAAGGAGCTCCCAGGGAAGGAATCAGTTGGAAAACAAGCAACTCCATGTGGGATGAGAGTCACGGAGAAGACGTACAGGAGCCGTAGGAGTCACAGCCAGGGACAGCCAGTCTGAGCCTGCGGAGCAGTCAGGCAAGGCCTCCAGGAAGTGACAACCACGCTGAGCCCCGAAGGCTGCCCAGGAGTTGGCCAGAGAAAGAGGTGGGGCAGAACCAGCACATTCCAACACAGGCCCTAGGCCTCCACCCCTGCGCAGGCCACTTTGAGAACCAGATCCCCGTCTGCAAACATCCACACCAAGTTCACGTCACCATCACAGCTCTAACCCAGAGGGCTGGCCTTGTCCCTGCCTGTTCCTTCCGGGGGCTACTTCTTGCCACCCTCTGACGGCCTCAGATGATTGTCTAGAATTTCTCCAAGGGTCAGGAAGGTTTTTCAGGTAGATTTCCAAGCAAGACATGAAAGTGGATCCCAGGGTCCAGTGGAGCTGCCGCAGCCGACACTTTAAGAAGCAGAGACAAGCTGTTCCCTCCAAGCCCTGCCCAAATTGCAAAATCATGAGCAAATAAAACCATCAGTGCTTTAAACCAACGGTCCCCAACATTTTTGGCACAAGCGACTAGTTTCATGGAAGACACTTTTCCTATGGACGGTTGGTGGGGGTGGCGGAGCTCAGGAGGTGATGCAAGAGATGGGGAGCAGCTGCTCACCTGCTGTGTGGCCCAGTCCCCACCAGGAGACAGCAGTTTTAAACCACTAAGTTCTGCAGTTGTTTGTTACATAGCAAAAGAGGATGGACACAAGCCCCTGCTGTTATTGAGCACCTACTATGTGCCAGGCATTGTGTTAAGGCTTGGAGAAATTAAATAATCCCATCCCAGAGCACAGTCAGTAAGCGATGGGCCAGCTCTAAAGGCCCAGCGCTTATTCCTCGTGAGGGTCCAACTCTTGGGCACAAGCTTGTGTGCTCTTTCAGGCCCAACCATAAGTGATTGCAAAGGCTTCACCTGGCCTTTCATGGGGGCTGGGAGTGGGAAGGGGATGGAGCTGCCCTCCCTGCACCAGACTTGGGACACAGCTGGTGAGCTGCAGTCAGGAGTCAGGCCGGGCTGGCTGCGCTCTCACACACATCTGCAGCCCCAGCCCAGGAGTCCCCATGGGGCAGCCTCTGTATTGGGGCCCTCGTCTGAAGCCTTCCCCAAGCGGGTCTGCCAGGACCTCCTGGCTGGAGCAGAGGGAATGTTGGAGACACTTTATTCTCAGTACTTTTCCACTCCCAGCCTTTACCCATCTTGTGCACCCCCCACCACCCCACTTCCCAAAGTCCATAAAACTTGGCAGGAGTTTTTCTTTTTCCTTTTTTTTGCTGAGGAGTCCCTCAGCAGTGAGATGATTTCCCCATCTGCAATACCTCTGGCCCTCTCCTGGCACTGTCCGTGGGGGAAAAATGGACCTCTGGGACAGCTGGCGTTTTCTCCTCTTGCTTCCTCTACGGCAGTGAGTGATTACAGGTGTGACTGTTACTTTTGTTTTGGCTTGTGGTCTTTATGGACTGCGGGACACACGGCAGCTCAGCGATGTCCAGCTCGGCTCAGCACTTGACAACTTGCACAACTCGCCTTTCAGAGCACTTGCAGCCAAAGCCTCCTGGCGGCCCCTCTTCCCTGTTCCGGCCTGGGCTCCCAGGCCCCGAGTCTGCCTGGAGTCCTTTCTGCTCTGTTCCCTGTGCCCCTGCCACCCTCTAGTTTCCAGGCTCACATGCTTTGTAATCTGGCTCAAACCACAAAAGCTCCCATTGTGACTTCAAGAAAAGATTCAATAGTTACTACTTTGGAGTTATCAGGCGTTGTAATGATAATGATACCAGCCAGTATTTACTGAGCACGCGCTAAGTCCTAGGACCATGCTAAGTGTTTCATACACATGATCTCATGCAAGGAGTTCATACATGCAGTGCTTAGACATGCAGTGTCTGGACATAGTAAGTGCTCAATAAATGGTAGCTATTATTGCTATCAATCCTCAGGACACCCCCATCAAGTAGGTCCTATTATTTGTCATCCCCCAGTTTTACAATTGATGAAACTAAGACCCAGAAGGGTTAAGAGACACAGTGAATAAAGGGTGGAGCTGAACCTCAAGCCCAAACCTGTCTGATTTTTGAGCCCAGGTGACAGCACTACCTTTTGGACCTGTTGGCAAACCCTATTGAAGAAAGTATGGCTGGATAAAATATAGTTTACAAAGCATGCCTTTTTGAAAGGCTTCTTCCTAAGGGCTTTAAAATATAAAAGGTTTCAATGCTCCAAGTAGTAAGCTTCAGTGGTGGAGGATTCCTTCATATAAAACTCCATGCTTCAGGAAAGACCCCAACGAATCACCCCAACGTAAGTAACGGTTCTCCACCAGTGCAGCCATGAACAGTCGGTTTAACCCTGTTAAATCATCCTCTCTTTGCTCTTAATATGAACAAATCCCAAAACTACAAAGAGTAAGAGTCATCACATTTCAAGTGCCAAGGGTAACACAAACTCCCTCTAGATCTCGTTCGACCTAGAAAACGCCTCAAGGTCAGGCTTGAACCATCTCTAGGTGACATCAACTCCAGTGGCAACAAGGTCAGAGTAGCTAAGAGTTAAGCATGGTAGCTAAGAGCTTGGACAACCCTGGGGAATAAGGTAGCTGTGTGATTTTAGGCAAAATGTTCAATCTCTTGATCCTAGGTGTCCTCATCTGTAGACTAAGAACAATATCAGCACCTACTTCCTGGGGCTGTTGCAAGGAGTCGGTGAGATGCTTTTAAGGCCTGGACATGTTGGGGTTCAAGAATTGTTAGTTTTGGCCTGGCGTGGTGGCTCACGCCTGTAATCCTAGCACTCTGGGAGGCCAAGGCAGGAGGATTGCTTGAGCTCAGGAGTTCAAAACCAGCCTGAGCAAGAGCGAGAACCGTCTCTACTAAAAATAGAAAGAAATTAGCTGGACAACTAAAAATATACAGAAAAAATTAGCTGGGCATGGTGGCGCATGCCTATAGTCTCAGCTACTCAGGAGGCTGAGGCAGGAGGATCACTTGAGCCCAGGAGTTTGAGGTTGCTGTGAGCTAGGCTGATGCCACGACACTCTAGCCCAGGCAACAGAGCGAGACTCTGTCTCAAAAAAAAAAAAAAAAAAGAATTGTCAGTTTTCATTATTACTAAATACTGGTGAAAGGGATGACTATGTCCAGGAAAGCTTGAGATCCCTCTAGAAGTAAGGCCAATCTTCTTTAAATGAGTGTTTCCGCTTGGCAGAACTTCTCAACAGTTTAGCAGAAACTCCTGAACAGATTCTCCTGGGGCAGAATCCGGATTCCAGCTGAATTTAAGTCTTCTGGTGTCTGAGCCAAGGTTCTTAAGCTTTAGGAAGTATCAGAATCACTCAGAGAGCTTGTTTACAATGCATATTATTGGGGTTCTCCCTCCAAGAATCTATTCTAGGTTTGGGGTGAGGCCTGGGACTGGGTATGTTTAACAAACACCCCAGGTAATTTTCTCTGGAGTGTGAAACGCTGCCCTAAACCAGGAATAGGCAGACTTTTACAGTAAAAGGCCAGAGAGAACACTTTTGGCTTTGTGGGCCAGAAGACTTTGTTTATAACTACTCAACTCTGCTCTTGTGGCATGCACACAAAAAGCCATAGATTCATAAATGAATGGGTGTAGCTGTGTTCCAATAAAATTTTATTTACAAAAATAGGTGGTGGGATGGGTGTGGTGGCTCACGCCTATAATCGTAGCACTCTGGGAGGCCGAGGTGGGCGGATTGTTTGAGCTCAGGAGTTCAAGACCAGCCTGAGCAAGAGCAAGACCCTGTCTCTACTAAAAATAGAAATTATCTGGACAACTAAAACAAATATATGGAAAAAATTAGCTGGGCATGGTGGCACATGCCTGTAGTCCCAGCTACCCGGGAGGCTGAGGCAGAAGGATTGCTTGAGTCCAGGAATTTGAGGTTGCTGTGAGCTAGGCTGACGCCACAGGACTCTAGCCCGGGCAACAGAGTGAGACTCTGTCTCAAAAAAAAAAAAAAATATGTGGTGGGTCAGATTTGGTCCATGGGCCGCAGTCTGGCAGCCCTGCTCTCTTCTATATTTAACCAATAAAGAAAGAAATACACAGAGATGCATGTATAAAAAAGTGATTATTTCTTTAATTTAAAATTATGACCTGGAAAGAACTAGTTAGTTGACGTGATCCAGGCTTTCTCTTTATACCCAAATGGAACAGACACAATATTGGCTCAGATTTCCAACCCCAGAGAAAAACCAAACCAAGTCCCAAATCCTTGGGAAGTCCCTGCAGCTCCCCTGCTGGGGCCATCAGGCTCCAGGCCTGCTGCTCTCCAGCCTGGCTGAGAAGGGCTTTCCTTCCACCACCAGCCTGTCGCTGGCCCTGGTCCCTCTCATGCCCCTGGAGCTGGCATTGCATATGTGCCTCCGCAGAGGGGTCGAAGGTACAGCAGTCACCTCCCAACCATCTTTGGGGCATCTTCCTGTGATCGCAATAGCAGAGCTGAGCAAATCTAAACATTCGTGCCCAGAAGGGCAGCATCTTCACTTGTCTAGCTGAGATCTGGAGCCTCAAGTTGTAACCATAGGTCACGTGTGGCCAAGGCACCGACAGCAAAACAGCAAACTTGGGAAACGATCTGGGGAGATGCAAGCGTCTCAGTGATCAATGGTGAGTCTGAAAATGAAACAGACAAATGCCACCTGGGTAAAATCCTTACAAACGCCGCAGGGGAGAAAGCATAAAGATGAATAGGAAACAGCACCTCCAAGGCTCTTTCTGCTCCTCCCGAGCACAGAATTCAAAAGGTCCTACTTCTTAGGTCAGCTTCGCCTCTCCCACCTCCTACATCCAATCCTGGCTTCAGATTCACTCAGCCAGTGAGAGGGAGTCTTACAAGAACACGAGGCTCCGAAAAATGTGCAAGGGAGCAGAGTCCAGGCTGTGATGCTCAGCAGGGCTTTTTTGCACTGAATTTTGGAAACATGGAATCAGCACAGGGAGGAAGGAGGAAGGGTGTGGCCACTGAGCTGCCCTCCTGGAGGCTCTCCCAGGAGAGGTTCACGTACAGAATAAATACAACCAGCTTGAAGAAAGCCTTCTGGAAAAAGCCAACAGGTCACCTTAGGCCCACTGCAGTGGGACAACAAGCTTCCACACTGTGTTACCTTCTCTAAAATTTACGGCACCCAAAGCTTGACCTGAATCAAAAGCTCTAGGGCAAACCACCAAAGGGCTGCCCAGAGAAGCTGTGGAAGACCAGAGAGTGGCCAAACCATCCCCCCACACACAGCATTCCTGCACCAGGCTGGCTGCACACTAAGTGTATTGCGGAGGCATCAGGGCATTCACAAGAGCCCGTACTGTGCCTGGGGTGGGGTCGGGGGAGAATACAGCAGTAATAAGAGTCCCCTGAGAACTGAGGCACAGTGAGAAGGAGAAAAAGGTAGTTTCCTCCTCAGGCTCAGTCATGCTGCCTCCCGAGAGGAAGATATTATTGCCCAACTGCCAGCTCCACTCACATTATCTGACTCAAAACACATGGCACCTGGGGGTCAGCTCAGCACAGATCCCGGCTACGAGAGGGCCGCCAGTGAGAGCCGGCTGGCTGTTCCTTACAGTTGTCCTAGACCGAGTCTGGGTCATGTCACAAGCCCTGGCTCATGACAACACATGTCCCGTCACATGCACATGTGACCCCAGCTAACCAATCTTCTGGATCTTAGCAAGGCAACTCGAGTGGTGGGAGGAAGAGAGTTGGTCTCAGGAGCCCAACAGCTTCCTCTTCCCAGTCTCCTTCTCAGAAGCAGTGGACCCCTAAATGCTTGTCAAAGAGGCAGCTGTCCACGCGGCTGACCTAGGCCAATCACAGAACCCACTTACAAGACTGCAGAGGTTTTGTCCAATCATGGCAGAAGGCTGGCTCCATCCCTGCCCTCACTGGATGATGCTGTCTGGCTGCCCGTTCTGGGCCACCTGTCCAGGGTCAGAGGCAGGAGCCGGGTTGGGTGTGTTGCTCTGCAGGTAGCGGCGGAAATCTTTGATCATGGGCCGGAGGACCTGGATGAGGACGCTCAGGGCCGCCTGGGTACCCTCCATGGCCTGGGCCTGGCGCTCCTGGGCACAGGCCTGCACCTCCTGGGAGCGGCGGATCATCTGCAGGAGGTCGTTCTGCTGCTCCAGGTGCTGGGCAATCTCCTTCACATGCAGGTTGGTGACCCGCTGCTCCTGTATCAGCTTGGCAGAGTTGAGGGCAATACGGCTCTTGAGTGCCTGTGGCTTGACGGATGCGTCTGTGTGCTGGGCCATCATCTCCACGGGCGCCTCGGCCGGCAGGGGTGGGGGGGCCTCGGCTGTGCAGTACTCCACCACTCCCTCCTCCAGCGTGTGATAGGCTGTCTCGGTGGGGACTGCAGGGAAGAAAGAACAAGGGCCAACGCGGGTCAACTTTCTGGAAGGAATGAAGCTGGTTATGGGGGGTGGAGAGGAAGCTGTCAAGCCCTGTCCTAGAGGGAGATAAAGGGGAATTCAGGCCTCCCCTGGCTGTATAGCTATTCAGGTATAAATCTAGAATCTAAGGGGTTCAGAACCTTAATCTACTTAGTAACCAAAGGGCCAGCCCCAGATCCGGCAAAAGCAAAGATGCTAATAATAATACCAGTAAGAATTTTAGAGCATCTACTGTGGCCAAGGCACTTTGTACTCATTAGCCTGATGAATCCTCATAATGACACGAAGAGGTAGGAACTATCATCTTCATTTTCAGAGACAAGGAAACAGACTGGAAACATGGAGTGACCGGCCTAAGGTCACAGGGCTCATTCAGCAGAGTCAGGAAGCAAACCCAGGTCTCCCTAACACCAGAGCCCGAAGTGCTCATAACCATTCTAGCTAAGGCACCTCAGAGGCAGGTCACATGCTCCCTGTAATGCCAGCACAAAGCAGGCATCTTGGGTGGGACTCTACACAAGCAATTTGCAGCCCCACGAGTCCTACCTTCTTTGATGTGATCTTGACTTCCAAGTCCTGTGTAGCCAAGCAGAAAAGGAGGCAGGAGTAGGGCAGCAGCAGCTAAAGTGCCCAAGAAATGTCTCCCTGTCTCTTTGACCATGTTGGACAATGGGACACTTACACGTCCTTCCTGTTCCACAAGAGCATCTGACTGAGGCCCGTGTTTGCCCCCCTTTTCCCACCTCAATATATACTTGAGAAACATGACACTGCAGGGGGATGGCACTTACACATGCACCCAATTCCCCCAAGCCGCATCAGGAGTCACTGAATGATCCCATTCACAGTCATCTCAAATGAGCAGAGGTAGCAGTCACTGGCACAAACCCTTCTCTGAACTAAAAAGTCCAAACTTAGTTCAGTTGTCATTCATAGCTGAGAACTTTTGAAGGGATCGTAGGTGGGTTGTTTGGGCCTCCATGCACATGGGAGACGCCAGTCTTCACCCTTCAGTGCCCACTAGGAAGCCCCCCTTCCTCTTCTGAGTCCTTAGGTTTTCCCAACTGATAGTGACATATTCATATATGTATCTTATCTGTCCTACTGGAACATAACTGGCCTATAATTTAGACAATTTGGTAATCCCAGTGCCCAGCACAGGGTTTCACACAGAATAAGTGCTAATGTTTGATGAATGAATGAATGAATGAATGGGGAGATTAACACCAGGAAGCATGAGGTTCCCAAGCACTGCCTGATGAATGTTTGTTGCACTGAAAACACAGAAAGTCTTTGTCCAGAATGGTTGTCTCACTTGGGCATTATTATTCCCATCTATCTATTCAACAGATATGTCCAGTGGGGACATAGACATGGTCTCTGTCTTCAAGGACCACACGGTTCAGCAAGTGGAGGTAAGTCATGGACAAACATGGTGGCAACACACAGTAGAGAGCTATCCAGCTGTCAAGAGTCCAGACCACGTGCTGAGGAAGTCCCAAAGAGAACAAGAGCACTTCTATCTGAGGCACTCTTGGAGGACTCACGCTCTTCCAAGACCCCCATCTGACCTTTGACCCTTGGCAGCCAACCTTCCCCAGGCCACCCCAGAGTTTGCTGGCCCTTCCCATTTATGCACGCTGACTGGGCAGGAGAGGTCACTCACTCTGTGTCAGGGTGACCGTGGCTGCGGCTGCAGTGGCCGTGGGTCCGAGGGCCACGGGGTGGATCTCTGTGGTACTGGGCAGGCTGATGATGGTGGCCTCGCCCAGCAGGTTGCAGATGCGTTGTTGCATAGGGGTCAGCAGTACAGGGGCTACAGCTGGGCCACCGCCGCCACTGCCACCGCCTGTCCCAGGCCCACCGGCTCCATCTTCCTCAGTGGGCCCCGGCGCCTCGCCACCCTCCACGGCGGCCCGGACCTGGGCAACCTTGCGACGGACCTCGGTCTTGAGGTCAGACCACTTCTTCTTGACCTCAGGCAGCTCCCTGCGGCAGGTGGCCACGGCGTTGACCCTTCTCAGGATGCCGTGCCAGGCTGCGCTCTTGGCGGCCAAAGGGACCCCGGCATTGAAGTGGTTCACCAGCAGGTGCTTCTTCAGCTCCAGCTCTTCCACGATGATCTCCACCTCCCGCTCGGAGAAGTTCATCTTCCTCTTCTTGGCTGGGACGGCCATGGCCTCTCCCCTCCCCTCTTTTTAAACAAATTATACACTCCTCAACCACCCCAATTCCCTTTCTCTTCTTCCTCAACCTCACCCCTCACCCACCCCCTACAGGGGATAGGCCGGGCTTGCCTAAGGCCAAGCACCAGGCCTTTGGTAACCCCCCTCGCTACGCAAAGTGCGTAGGGCCCAGCCTCGACCGGCCCGGCCGCTGCCAGCCAGCTGCGTAATGGCTTCCTGAATCTGCCTCTTCCGCCGGGGTGTGCGGAGATCCGCCCACCTCCCCTCTTCCCGCCCCACAGCGCTTATCCGGGAGAACCCGCCTTCCCGGTTGGTCGCGGCTCAAATATCACGCCGATCACTGGTTCTCTCGGTCTGCCGCTCAGCTTAGGAGCACGCCTGCTTACTGGAATTCACCTGACGTTGGTCCAAAGGTGTGTCTGTCACTCCAGAGCGCTCCGCCTACCCAGCCTTTATTCGCCTCCACTGGAAAATCATTCTGTCGTTCAATTATCAGTATTACGACTATTACGCCGTTAAATTCAACTATTTTATTGGTGGTTTAGGACGTTAAACTACCAAAACCCTGCTTCTTGAGGATACTTAGTGCTTTCGGCCTTGAGCCGTTGGCCAATTAATTTTTAATTCCATCCACGGGCACAAACTCTGCCTTGCAATTGCAGTTCACAATTGCTCACACTCAAATCCTATTTCCCACCAGAGGCTACGGTCTCTCCCTGAAAGACCGCGCCGCTTTCTCAGTGGGAATTGAACATAGGGCCTTCCGCCTGCCAATCACATGACTTATGCCTATCGCTGCGTGGTTTCCTCTCCCTGGCCCGGCTGAGCCAATACCCGCCTCCCTCAGTTTGAATCGGTCCCGGGCGGAGCGGTGTGGCCCCGCCCACTCCATTGATCCGGGTAAGCCTAGGCGGTGTGGGCCGTCCTCAAGCAGGCTCCGCCCCGCGGCCCGCCCCGCCAGGGGGTCTCCGTCAGGGCCTGTGACTTGCCGGGGGTGCGCCCGGGGGCGTGGCCACCGAGGCAGCGCGCGGCGGGGCGGGGCTTCCGGAAGTGGCCCCTCCCGCCAGCTTGCCGGCACTTGGGAGCCTGCGTTCTCGGTGAGGGAACGCTCGGCGTGACTTCCGCGCTGTTCCCGCCGGCCCGCCGCCCCAGCCCCGCGCCCCTGTCTCGCGCCCGATGGTGAGCAGTGTGTTGTGCCGCTGCGTGGCCTCCTCGCCGCCGGACGCCGCCGCCGCCGCCTCGTCGTCAGCCTCGTCGCCGGCGTCCGTGGAGGACCCGTGCGGCGGCGCCGTCTGCGGGGGCCCGGACCACCGTCTGCGCCTGTGGAGCCTCTTCCAGACGCTGGACGTCAACCGCGACGGCGGCCTGTGTGTCAACGACCTGGCCGTGGGGCTGCGGCGTCTGGGACTGCACCGCACCGAGGGCGAGCTCCGGGTAGGCAGCGCGGGCCAGCCACGCGGGCGGGGAGGGAGCCCCCGAGAGGTCCGGGTGACAGGTGCGGGCCGCTGGTGACAGGTCTGGACGTCCCGGCTTCCCGGGCAGACCCCTGGTGCTTGGCAGGTCGGGGTGGACGGACCTTTGTGCTGGACGGTACCCCTGCTGTTCTGAAGAGTAGTGCCCCCTGACTGACAGACACCCTATTTATGTCCTGGTGGAAGTGGGGCCCCTTTCTGACCTTTGGGTGCTTGGGCCAGCCTCTTCATAGGCATCCTTTGGGCCTTCTAATGGGTGAAAATCCCTTTCCTGCTCGGGCGGCATTCCCCAAAGTAGAAGGCCAAGTCTCAAGAGTGTGCTTTTATCACCTGACCTCAGGGCCACGCTGAATGCGCCCCCTACCCCATTGACGGGTTTATCCATCCATCTCCAGCAGCACCTTCTTTTTCCTCATTTCCATGCCACCCGTGGGTCCTGATCTGGTTCCTCTCAGAAGCATGTGGGAGTTGGGAAAAAAAATGGGTATTAGGGTTTCAGGCAGATCTGTGTGGATGTGGGTGGTGAGGACGGACAGTGCTCGTGGTTTAGGCTCATACCCATTGCCTTGCTTATCCAGAAAATGGTATCACCTGCAGGGTTGGAGTGTAGATGGATTTAAAGAATCTGGGGGAAAATTCTTTCTGCAAGTGAAAGTGTGGTACACCTGAGAGGGGGGATTGTTACTCTTGTCCTGGAGTGGACCCTTGGGCAAGGCTGGGGGGAAGGAGGCAGAGAAATGGCCATCTCTGGACCTGCTAGAAAGAGAAGTGCTGTCCTTTTTGTATAAGCTCGGAGCAGTGGCTGTTTTTCCCTGTCTGTTTCATGTGGTATGTTGTTCAGTCTGATTTGGTGGCTGTAACTACCCTTTCCCAGGTATTTCGTTTACTGTGGCTTAGCCTGGTTTACAACCTGTATTAGGAATACTGAGTACTTACATAGGAACCTGTTTCTCTTCTAAGTTTGTTTGTTTGGTCCATTTGTACATACAGCAATTAGAGAATCTATCATAGCCAAGTATGAAAAATATCTGGTAAAATGCCAGTAAATTAAATCAAGTGGATGGATGCATGGGGTGGGTGTACGTAAGGTGTTTTTAACCCATGTCCGAGATATCTTGGATCAAGATCCAGGGTATTTAACCTACTTACTTAGTTGTCAGCCTAGGAAGAGCAGGGGTAACACTATGCAACATGGAATCATTGGGTTAAGTCCAAGAGATTTAGAGACAAAGTTTTATTTGTATGTGTGTTCTGTTTTGTTTTGAATCAGAGTCTCTGTTGCCCGGGCTAGAGTGCTGTGGTGTCAGCCTAGCTCAGAGCAACCTCAAACTCCTGGACTCAAGCGATCCTCCTACCTCAGCCCCTCTGAGTAGCTGGGACTACAGGCATGCGCCACCATGCCTGGCTAATTTTTTCTATATATTTTTTTTTTAGTTGTCCAGCTAATTTCTTTCCATTTTTAGTAGAGATGGCGTGTCACTCTTGCTCAGGCTGGTCTCGAACTCCTGAGCTCAAACAATCCACCCGCCTCAGCCTTCTAGAGTGCTAGGATTACAGGCGTGAGCTACCGTGCCCCGCCTGTTTTTAATTTTTAAAGTCAGCTTTACCTAAAATGGTGTTGTGAATTGGAGATTTTCCCATATGTATCTGATGAATAAGTCACTTGAAAAGATAGGATGGCTAAACCCAGAGGAACTATGCCTTAGGGCTCAGGGAGGTATGGGCCCAGGTGAACCTTCCTGCTTTTATGAACCTATCCACTTGGCCTGTGCTGCCAGGCATATTGAGAACATCTGGCTGCGGGAGTATATTAAATGTTTACACCATGCTTTGTGCCTCTACTGAAGTCACAATGTTCTCAAGTTCGTGGCACATCTGATATTGATCCTAATCCATTTTTTTGGCAGTGAATTTCTCAGGGCAAATAAGGAGAAAGTGATCATTTTTCTTTCCAGTGTTGAAAGCAAGCCTTTTTTTTTTTTTTTTTTTATTAACTAAGGGATGCCTGGCCCCTTGGGATCACTTTGGCTCTAAAATCTTTGCCTCTGTGACAGATCTAAGTTCTATGATATGGAACAGTTCTTTTTTATTCTTTTGGACTCTATTTCTTCAACTCTTTCAGCTTTTGAGCAAATTAAGTTGTTATACAGCTTTGGGAGAGATGAGAAATGATTCCTTTTATTAATTCATTACCTGTAAAGGAGCACAAGTTAGTCCTGTGGGGAATGTTTTGACGTATGGAGAGAAAATCTGCCTTTTTATAAATAACTGGGCACCAGGAAGACACCCTGCCTTGTGCACCCCCTGCCACTTCCTGTTGAGTTCACATCAGTATTAGCTGCCTACAGAAAGAGCGGTGCTGCAATTTTACACCATTAGCCGGAGCCGAAAGAGAACTTGGGGTCCTTTGGTTCAAAACAGGTCGTCTGCCATGGGAATGAATAGGCATTAAAAAACACATCAGACTTTGGAAGCTGCTTCATGTGGCCCATGTGAAACCAGCCTGAGATGCTGTGGTTTGCAAAGGAATCAGCTGTGAGTGCTTGTCAGTGGGTGATGGGAGAACCCAGGCCATGTGACTCCACAAAGCCTTTTGTTAGCTTATAACAGCCTGGGTAAAGTTTTCTTTAAAAATAAACCAACAAATTTTGCCATCTGCCTTTGTCTGAGAAGAGATGGGGACACTCAGAGAAAAATTACTTAAAATGGAAGTAGGCAGAGAAACCCATGGCAGCCAGCCAGGGAGATTTTCTTTGTAAAGGGCATGTAGGCAGGAAGCTCGTCCTGGGACAAAAGAAGGGAAGGATTTATCAAAGAAAAAAGATGACAATGGTAGTGACTTTGGGAGATGACTCAGCCAGAGCTAATTATAGCATTGCCTATTTAAGGCATTTTCATGTGACCAAACAAAATCTGTGTCTTAAAACAAATTTAAAACATACGTTAGAACTCAGGCAGCCAATTAGAGGAAGAAAACAAGCTGTGTTACATGTACACAATTTTCTCTTTGGCTGAGGCTTGTGGGTTCTCATTAGGGGCTGGTGTTTAATGCAGGTGAGGATTCTACACGATGCTGCAGTCGGCTGATTTACAGACTGGCAAGCACACCATCTAGTTTGAGCCCCACAATAACTTGTGAAGCAGGCAAGTCAGCAAAATGGTTTCTCACCCCATTTTACAAGGGAAGGGCCAGTGGTTCAAAAAGATAATGAAACGGCCTCAAAATCATTTCTCCACTAGGGAATTGGACTAGAGAAGGAATTGGAACCATCTTCTGACTCCTGCCCCTGTCCTCTTTAACTCCTTAGTTGTTTCTGAAGAACATGAAAAGAGTTCCAAACCTGGGCTTTTGGGAGAACTTGAGAAAGAGGAGAGAGATCCATTTAGAACCATAGCTTTTGTTCCCAGCATATAGGTTTCAAGATTATCCACGGTTTACCCTGCCAAAGAACAAGAATCCGCCCTGCCCTATTTCTCTCCCTGATCTGAGCAATAGACATAATAAGGCAATCCTTGTTGACCTGAAATAATTGAATGGAGGATCAGTAATGTCAAGTTAGTATTGCTTACTCAGATAGACTGTCGACTTTAAATGTTTGGACATTTGTGGGGCAGATGTTTACCAAGATAGCCAGACTTAGATAAGATAGTCTCCAGAAGAAAGAGCCTTTTTCATAGAAAAGGGATAGACATTATTTGGTATAGTATACTGGCCCATTAGGAAAAGAAAAATTTTTTTGTAGATTGGATTGATTTCATATATCAAACTGATTAACTTATTACTTTATATTATTGTAAAATTGGTTCCTGGCTCAAAGTCATGATGATCAAGTCAACTAGAAGAATTTTTTTTAATGAGTTGATATTTCAAAAGGTGGAGTCAGGTGCCCTGATCCTAAAGACCAAGTAACAAATAAGAATATACCAGAGTCTGGGCCAGGTGCTGTGGCTCACGCCTGTAATCCTAGCACTCTGGGAGGCTGAGGCAGGTGGATCGGTCAAGGTGAGGAGTTCGAGACCAGCCTGAGCAACAGCAAGACCTCATCTCTACTAAAAATAGAAAGAAATTAATTGGCCAACTAATAATATATAGAAAAAATTAGCCAGGCATGGTGGCCCATGCCTGTAGTCCCAGCTACTCGGGAGGCTGAGGCAGAAGGCTGGGAGGGCAAGGAGCTGAGGCTCCTTGCTTGAGCCTAGGAGTTTGAGGTTGCTGTGAGCTAGGCTGACGCCACTGCACTCTAGCCCGGGCAACAGAGTGAGACTCTGTCTCAAAAAAAAAAAAAAATACCAGAGTCTGTCTGACCCAAGGCTTCAGTTGGATGAATTCCTTTGATGTTCAAAGAGTCACTAACTGTGGAAGTCTCACAGAAACCACAGAGGAATAAGGGAAACATATTTTGCTGGTATTGATTTCTGATCCAGCTGAGTACAGCTGTGGGATGAAATCAGTGAACAAAATTGTACTTATATGGGACTAGTCTCATTAAACTAAATCAGTACACACTTTTTATTTTTAGCCATTTCTTATTATACTAATGTGAATTTGGCAGACCCATAGAATTTAGTCTTGGAAAGGTCACGGGTTATAGTCATCGTGGTCACTAGCCAGCCTTCCACCCAGTGTGGGGGGGCTTCCTCCTGTAGTATTCTTCCCAGATGATTGTCCTGCCCCTTCCACTGTGGACCTACTGGAGGTCATTGTGAGTTCTTAGTTACGTCAGACTGAATCCTGTATCTGCTGCCCATTCGCCCTAAGTGTACCTTCAGGAGCAACACAGAAAAGTGGTCCAAGGGCCTTTTAAGTATCTGACAACTCCAGACTTACCTTCCTGTAATTTCTGCTACTGCTAACAGCTGTAGGTCTCATCAGGAACTTCTCACATAACATTCGGCCACACCTCTCCCAGTTCCTCAGCTGAGGCAGTAACCCGTGGGAAGTACAGACTTCCTCAGAAACATTATGCTGAAGTGAAAGAAGCCAGTCACAAAGAGCACGCGTGATGTGATCCATTTATATGAACGTTCACAATAGGGCAATCTGGAAAAACAGAAAGTTGATCACTGGCTGCCTGGATGCGGGGTGGAGAGGTAGGAAGGTGATGACAGAGGGGTATGGTATGAGGTTTCTTTTAAAGGTGATGAAAATACTCTCAAACTGACCATAGTGATGGCTGCACGTACCTGTGAAGATACTGAGAACCATTGAATTATACACTCTAAAGGAATGATTATATGGCATGGGACCTGGGTTCCAGTGTTGTTTCTGTAGCCTGCTAGCTGTGTGACCTTGAGCAAGTGACTCACCTTCTTCAGTCTGTTTCTTTATCAGAAACATGGTATGAATGTCTACTTCCTAAGGTGGTTGTGAGGACAGAATGAGATAAAGTATGTAAAGAGCCTGATATGGTGTCTGTGTCTGACACAGGTGCTTGCGACCAGGTGACTTCCCTGTTGATTCTCTGAAAATAAGATGCCCAGAATGGGTCAGAATCATATATATTTTGCCCCTAGTATTTTTAAGTGAAAAGTAAAAGGCAAGGGAGGGCTTGTGGCACCCGGGGAGACACAGTCTCCCCCAGCACCCCAGAGCGGGAGGAGTTCCAGGGGTATGGAAAGGGGTGTGGCTTGTGTGAGGCCGTGACCCTGTGGACACTGGGAAGGTCGAAACAAGAAAAGAAACTCTGAAAAGTTGTTGAAGTAGTAGAGTCACTTTCACATAAAGATGACTTTGGCCCAGACATTTCCCTGCACATAAGTGGGCCTTTCTGGTCTTGCAAACCTGTTGCCCATCTCATAAGCCATGACGAAGGACTTTCCTCAAATACGGAGTTGGCCGTGAAGTTGTGAAAATAGAAGCTTCAAGTAGAGCTTAGTTCCAAGCTTTGGAGATTCTCTCATGAACCAGCATGATTTTGTAGACATGGGATTGAGGCTCAGAGGTTGGGTTGGTTGAAGGCCAAGCCAGTACCAGAACCTGGGATTTTTTTTTTGTGGGGGACAGAGTCTGGCTCTGTTGCCTGGGCTAGAGTGCCGTGGCGTCAGCTTACCTCACAGCAACCTCAAACTCCTGGGCTCAAGCAATCCTACTGCCTCAGCCTCCCGAGTAGCTGGGACTACAGGCATGCGCGACCATGTCCGGCTAATTTTTTTTTTTTTTTACATATATATATCTTTAGTTGTCCAGCTAATTTCTTTCTATTTTTTTTAGTAGAGACAGGGGTCTCACTCTTGCTCAGGCTGGTCTCAAACTCCTGAGCTCAAATGATCTGCCCGCCTCAGCCTCCCAGAGTGCTAGGATTACAGGCCTGACCCACCACGCCTGGCCCCATGGTGAGGATTTTTATGAAGTTTTCCCCAACACACTTTTAGGATTATATTTAAGCAAGCACTATTATGGTCCCCTAACTCCACCCCTAACTGTAAATGCTAAGCCAGCTAACGACCTAGGAATTTGGTAATCAGAGTTTTTCACACCTAGTCGAGGTCAGGTGAAGGGGCACATCCCTACAAACTCATTTCTCATCTTCTGGGCAGCAAAAGCCAGACACTGCAGCCACAATGGACAAGACTCTCTGCAGAGCCAAAGGCAACACACTGGAAGCAGTCAGTGCTGATTAGCGTTTGGGGAAATCCTTGGCCTCAGCGCACTCTTTGATTCAGTTTTTCCAGTCAAATCCATCCCGAGTCATGCTGACTTGGGCCTGGAAGGAGGAAATTCCCATTCATGCCTCCCAGACACTGCTGTCTCCTCTGCAGGAAGGAAGGGCCCACACTGCAGCAGAGAGGAGAGCTCAGAGAGGTCCCAAGGTGCTGATCTGGGCATGGCTTCCAGGCAGGAAGCAGCCGTCCCCTAGTCAGGCTGGAACTTCATCTGACATTTTCCTAGCTTAGGAGAGAGGCCTTAATACCATTTATTATCCACATCTGGGACTTAAGAGAATGCTTCTCAACCAGACAAGGAGATGCACCTACCTGTGCCTCCTGGGCCATCAGCCTACATCACAACTTCTTTAAGAACAGACTCCACCCACCCAGGCTTGTTTTATGGAGCCCGGCCTCAGCCCCTCTCTGTCCACAGCTGATCGGACTGGGGTGGAACCTCCAACACGTGCAGAATCAGATTTTCCCTTGAGGTCTCCGCATATGGCTAGACCAAGGAAAATGTAAACAGCAGGAGCTGCGGGGCAGCCATGTTGTGTGCAGTGATAGTAGGATTCATCTTCAGAGAGAAGGCAAAGAAACAGAAACCAGAGGCAGTCTCCACGGCCTTCTGACTGCAGGTTCTGAGTCTTCCCCAGGCCCTGCTACAGGACCGCCCTCAGGTCTGTAAACCCATGGGTTCCTTGTAGGGATCACGGATGGATTGTTTCTGATGCCAGTACAGAGGTGGGTGCATGTGACAGACCCCCTAAGTGCAGCGATTGGTTCAGAGCCAGGCACATGATTCGAGGAGTCTAACAGCAAATCCTGGGACGCGTACAAGAGCTACAAGAAGGAGTTTTGTGCATGCCACTCTCGTGCTCCTTTCTGGCTGGGCTTGGATCTGGGAGGACTAAAGGCCCAGAAGAGCCAGAGGCCATTCTGCCACCACAAGGAGCCCAAGCCTGAAGCAAACATTGTGCAGATAAGGAAAGATCAAACCCTGAAGACCTGTTTGCGCCTTGGGACCGAGTCACACGGTGGGTGCAGTCTATTCTTTTTTTTTTTTTTTTGGAGACAGAGTCTCACTCTGTTGCTCAGGCTAGAGTGCCGTGGCGTCAGCCTAGCTCACAGCAACCTCCAACTCCTGGGCTCGAGCAATCCTTCTGCCTCAGTCTCCCGAGTAGCTGGGACCACAGGCATGAGCCATCATGCCCAGCTTATTTTTTTTCCTACATATTTTTTTAGTTGGCCAATTAATTTCTTTCTATTTTTAGTAGAGACGGGGGTCTCACTCTTGCTCAGGCTAGTTTTGAACTCCTGACCTTCAGCGATCCTCCTGCCTCGGCCTCTCAGAGTGCTAGGATTACAGGCATGAGCCACCACACCTGGCCAAGGTGCAGTCTATTCTGAGACTTCTCAGTCACGGAACCAGTGGCTCCCTCCTTTGTCTTTAGTTTCAAATGGGTTTCTACCACTTGCCACTAAAAAGAAACTCATAAAACTCTACTAACGAAAGACAATTTTTTCACTTAAGCTAGCTTAAGAGAGTTTCTCTCAGTTGGACTGAAAAGAATGGTGCCTCACAGATTTCCAAAATAGCTAATCCAGTCTACATAGCTAGAGTTTAAGGTTTACTTTCTCAAAATTACCCAACAACGCAAAAAAGTCTGTGAAATTTCCCAATTCCTTCCCAGCCCATCAGAAGAACTGAAGAGTCCAGGTGTGGTGTCTCACGCCTGTAATCCTAGCACTCTGGGAGGCCGAGGCAGAAGGATGGCTCAACGTTAGGAGTTTGAAACCAGCCTGAGCAAGAGCGAGACCCCGTCTCTACTAAAAATAGAAAGAAATTAATTGGCCAACTAAAAATATATAGAAAAAGTTAGCCAGGCATGGTGGCGCATGCCTGTAGTCCCAGCTTCTCGGGAGGCTGAGGCAGAGGATAGCTTGAGCCCAGGAGTTTGAGGTTGCTGTGAGCTACGCTGACGCCACGGCACTCTAGCCCGGGCAATAGTTTGATACTCTGTCTCAAAAAAAAAAAAAAGAAGAAGAAGAACAACTGAAGAGAAGTCTAGAGGTATCAAAAGACTGGTCAACAGCATGACATGAATCTTGGGCCTCCTGGGATTAATTCCCTCCTGGCACCATGCTAACCATCAAAAACATTCTCAGCATAAAATCACCAATAGGGTAAGAATCTGAGAACTGCTTTGCAGTGTAAGAGGAAAGGGGATAAATCCATAGACAACAAAGCTCCTAAAAGGTGAATAAACAAAAACAAGTAAGATCCTGCAATCAGAGTTAATGCAAATCTAAGGTTTACCCTGCACGAAAGAGGCGGCCAAATCCACGACAGCCACATTTCCAGGCCAATTTGGGAAGCCTGGCTGGTGTGGATCAGCAACTGTTCAGGATTCTAGAAGACTTGTTCAACCCAGATTGCAGAAAACCCACACACACAGGTGGCTTCATCAAGAATGCAAAACTGGAAAATAGGGTCAACTGGGAAACTGAAGAAATGAAATGGGTTCCCCACCTGACCACAGAAAGAATCTCAAGAATGCTAATATCTCTAAACTCTCCAATAGTCTCAGAACTCTCTAAAAAGAAAGCAAACAGGGCACACAGGGTAAGACAGCTAGAAGAGGAATCTTTACAGGTTGGACTGCTGAATTGTGTGGCAGGGACCACCCAGCTAGCTACCATCTAGATGGGCACTGAGGGGAAGCTTCCCTCCAGAGCACAGTGCAGAAAGAAAAGCCAAGCAGGGTTCCAGGAAGGATCTGAGAGGTAGGCTGGAGGCAATTGCAAAAGCATAACCCAGATGACCCTGAGCAATCACACAACTGCTTTAAGCTTGGTCAAGGCTATTTGGCTCAAGGCACAGATTCAAGGCAGGAATGTTTGTCTTCCCTCCCTGATGACTGCCTAAAATACCAAAGGAATGGTGGTGGATAAGTTATCCATTATTTGGAAACTAAAGTAGGAATGAAAAGGTTGGCTGAGAGCTCATGAGCTTGCCCCACTGGTGGTGTTGGTTGGGGGACAGCGTCGTTCAGGAAAAGCAAGGAGCCCTCTGGGCTCTGGAAAAGCCCAGGCAGCCCTGACAGGGGCGCTCAGCTGGCTGCGATGGGTGCACACACCTGATAATTCGGCATCGGAAATCCCGGCTCACACGTCTTCTTTGCTTATAAATGAAAATAATCTGTGTGGCTTTTTCCTCCCCCTTGTTAATGAGGCTTTTCTTTTGAAAATAAATAATACAAGCTCATTGTAATACTGTAAAATGATGCTGAAAGCAAAAGGAATCAAGTTAAATCCTTCTGTCCACAGAGACACCACACAGAGTCCACTGGATCTGCTGCTAGTCCCAGGTGAGCCACTTGCTTACCAGAGCTTGGTGACCTTAAACAAAGCCTCAGTTTCCTCATCTGTAAATTGGGGATTAACACCATTCCAGGCTGGGCACGGTGGCTCACACTTGTAATCCTAGCACTCTGGGAGGCTGAGGCTGGCGGATCGTTTGAGCTCAAGAGTTTGAAACCAGCCTGAGCAAGAGCGAGACCCCGTCTCTACTAAAAATAGAAAGAAATTAATTGGTCAACTAAAAATATATAG